>LPNX010940759.1:135724-154879 GCA_001517045.1 Pseudotsuga menziesii
AATTTTCTTCGCCAACATGGAATTGCACATCAGACTACCATTCCCTACAATCCTCAACAAAATAGTGTAGCAAAAAGAATGAACAGAATCATAATGAATATGGTTCACTCAATGATGTTTTTTGAGAATGTAAAACTAATATTTTGGGGTCATGCAGTGAAATGTGCAGCCTATTTGAGAGACAGAAGTCCCTCAAATGCTATTGATAACAAGACTCCACATGAAATGTGGTTTTTCCATCTCCCTTTAGTCAGGCATCTCAGATTTTTTTGTTCCACCTGTTATGCCTTGATTCCAAAGGAGCAAAGAAACAAGCTTGGTGCTTGAAGCAGAAAATGCATTTTCCTGGGGTACGGAGAATACTCCAAGGCATACCGTCTGTATGATGAGGTAAACAAGAAGTTTGTTATTTCCAGAGATGTCATTTTTCTTGAGACTAATAAAAATGACCAATCCATTGAGATACAGCTTGATCATTTGGAAAAATATCCTCATCCAAAGAAATATTCTGAAAACGAATATGAAATTCCAAACCTTGAAGGGGGGATTCCTATTCTGGATCAACCTTTGGAATTTCCATATGAAGCACCAACTCCCCCGCATGAAGAAGTTCCTGTTACTTCACCTGAACAAGAGGTTCAACTGGATGATGTGATTGAGAGAATTGGAAGACTCTCAATCAATGACGAAGCACCACCAGCTAATCAACCAGGACCATCACGGAAGATTCCTAAATGGGCCACAAAGACACTTGAAAGTGTCCATCGGGATGAAGTTGGAAAGACGGGAACGAGAAGTTCAAAAAGACATGAAGATGGAGGAGAAGCAGATAATTTAGGTGATGACATGGATGTATCATTTGATTATGAATTTAATTTATCTGCTAACTTTGAACCAACTTCCTTTGAAGAAGCTTCTACTCGAGTTGAGTGGAAAGAAGCTATGCAGAATGAGTATGATGCACTCATGAAGAATGGAACTTGGAAGCTGGTCGACCCTCCAGTTGGAACCAAACCAATTGGCTGCAAGTGGGTGTACAAGAAAAAATACAAATCAAAAGGCTCACTTGACAAGCACAAAGTGAGGCTCATAGCAAAGGCTATGCACAGAAGGAAGGAATTGACTATGAAGAAATGTTTTCTCCTACAGCAAAATGGGATACCATCCGTACCTTACTCTCTTTAGCTACTCAGAAAGGGTGGAAAGTTCATCAGATGGATGTGAAGACTGCTTTCTTGAATGGAGACTTGAAAGAGAATGTGTTCATGTCTCAACCAGAAGGCTTTGTTGTGAAAGGAAAATAACAAAAGGTATGCAAGCTTGTCAAATCCTTGTATGGCCTAAAACAAGCGCCTCGCGCATGGTATGAAAAATTAACCAAGCATCTTTTGAAGTTAAATTTTGAACATTTTGATCTTGATGATGCAACACTGTTTATAAATAAAGTTGGAAGATTTGTTGTGTATCTTGTGGTGTACGTAGATGATCTTTTGATGACAGGGAACAATGAGAGCTATATAGCATCCATAAAGAAAGATTTGAAAAATATCTTTGAAATGACAGATATGGGACATCTCCACTATTACTTAGGAATTGAAGTCACTCAACATCCTAAGTACATATTCCTATCTCAGAAAAAATATGTTGGAGAACTAATAAACAAATTTTGCATGACAGAATGCAACCCTTTCTCTACTCCAATGGAACAGAAAATGAAGCTCACATCAAGCGAAGGAAAAGAATTTGAGGATGCGACCAAGTATCGACAACTTGTAGGAAGTCTTATCTACCTTACAACAACTAGACCAGATATTTCTTATGTTGTTGGCATACTTTCAAGGTTCATGCATAAACCTTGTGAAGGACACTGGTCAGCTGCAAAAAGAGTTCTAAGATACTTGAAGGGGACTCAAGACGTTGGACTCAAGTACTCTAAGTTGGATGACTTCAAACTTATTGGGTACTTAGATTCATATTTTGATGGCGATAAGGAGAAAGGAGTATCAACTTCTGGATACACTATGAGTCTTGGATCAGAAGCTGTCTCATGGAGATCATGCAAACAGTCAGTTTTGACAGATTCAACAACAGAAGAAGAATATGTGGCTGCAGCTGAAGCAACGAAAGAAATAGTATGGCTCAGGAAGATACTTGAATATTTGCAAGAAAAACAAGAGAAATCCACTCCATTATTGACCGACAATACTTCTGCAATCAAGCTGGCTAAGAATCCCAGATTCCATGATTGAACCAAACAAATCAACACAAAGTATCATTTGATTCGACATCATGTAGAGGCCAAGACAGTCCATATTCGACATTGTTTCAAAAATTATCAAGTTGCATACATCTTCACCAAAGCACTTGGACGAGAAAAGTTTGAAAGATTCAGAAACATTCTCCGACTTACTAACACCCCTTCAGATTAAGGGTGGGATTGTTGTAATATAATCCATCGGGATTATACAATATGTAAATATTGTAAATATATTCTGAATGTGAATAGCCATGTAGGAATATGAATAGGTTTGTCGGAAGTTGAATCACAACCGACATATGAATTGTATAAATATATGCATTAGCAATGGAATAAGATGAATTGAGAGTTATTTACCTATCAGTTCAACTGCCTTTTCTTTGATTGGTCTTCTTTCTCAGATTGAAACCCATACCAGAATAGAAAATAGTCCCATATTTTTTTCTTCTCTTGGAGCATAGTACTTATGATTAGCTTTATCAGACCATGATGAAATATGGATTATGTAGTATGGTCTTGATGCTCTTTTACTCTGCTAGACATATTTTGCAGCCTCTTTAGAAAAAATAAAGGAAGGTTCATCTTTTCCTCATGATTTAGATGCTGCAAAAACCTGAAATGATACTTAAACACAAATGCATATCTTCCTTCACAAGTTACATAACTTTGCAGAATTTTAATTGGTTCTCTCCTCTCTGGTTTGAACTTCTGGATATGCACTCCTTTACCCCAGTCTACAACAACATTTGTAAGAAAGTAATTATGTGAATCAAACGTAAAGGGTACGTTCTTGAACCAATATTCACCTTCATTAGGGATCCCTATAGCCCCTGCTGTTAGCTCTCTGGTCAGCTCATTCTTTAGGGTGTCAAAAGAAACTGTCATTATCCAATCCCTTAGCAAACTTATATGAAACTTCTATATGATTTCCATCAATATTCTCAAAATAGTTTAACCATCCTGCTTTTGAAAATAACCTTGCACAATCAAGGAAAGATTGAACGCAAGACATATATGAGGGTTCATCTCTGTTTGTTTTCCCACTCCTCTTCATTCTGGATAATTGATCTTAAAAATGCTTCCTTCAGTAAAGAACTTAACTCTATTCAAATATTTACAATTTTAATAGTCAATCATATGTTGAGAACACTAAACCCTTGAGCTAAATTTTACTTCTCAAATTGATAAGTAAGTTGACTCTATTGACAGAAAAAATTTGACATTGAGCAAAAATTGAGTTTATGCACTAGCATTCTTAGTTAATCTCCATAACTAATCTTCTATTAGTGTAAACCCGAATACATGGAATATGACAATAATTTGCTTCATACCTATCTGAATAATGGATTTAGTTGCTAGAAATATACTTTCCTATCTTCCTAGGTGTCCAATTTCATTTTTAAGTATTTCTCTAACTGCCACGACAGTGTTAAACAGTTACCGAACAAAACCCTAAATTGTCGACCTTCTTCAATCTTCAATCAAAAAAATATCAGTTCTTGCCATGAATTCTATGGTCTTCATGCGTTCAGGAAATGCGTAGCTAATGGCAAATTTTTCTCATCATGCATAATCATTATGGTTTCACTACTCTGTATCTCATAACTTCCAAACAACCGCAACTTCCCCAAATGATTCCTTGCCTGATCTCATAACACTTGTCACAATGATTACTGTGGCTAAAAACACGTATCAAACTCATCGACAAGTGTGAAATACTTCTCCTATGCATGAATTTTGAAAATTTCGATCCAAAATCATGATTTTTCAAATAGCACAATTTCCTTGTAGTGCGCGTATTTACCTTTTCTGAGCTTGCGCTACAAGAATATCTGTTTTAATCATTTTTAAAACAAAACTCACAACAAAGGGTTAAACTTTGGCTAAATAACTTTAAATAAAACGTTATGATATTTTTAAGAATCTTTAAGTCATATATACATTCTACAAGCCCCTAGAAACCATAAATTTCACTAATTAAAACCAAAATTGGAAGAAGCCTATTAAATCAACTATAAGTATAAGCATAAAATAAAAGAAAATTTTAAAGGAAACTAAAGTCAAAACTTAAAAATGAAGGAAAAACCATGCTTTAAAAAACAAGCAAATGCTTTTAAAATGAGAAACAAAAACAGGCTATAACATCTGGCTGCTGCTGCGGGATGAAGTCCTCTCTGTGAGGCTGAAGGGCTGGCCTTCTTCTCCATCACCCCTGAATAGCACTAGAAGGGAATGCAGGGCCTGAGGGACTGTGTAGCAGAGAAGGGACTGATTCCTTGTGTTGGGTGTGTTTGGGTGTCTTAGAGGTTAGGCTAGTTCTGGTGTAGGTGTTCTTGGCTCTGTAATGAGCTCACCAGCTTAGAATTGAGCCTTTCCCAACTCCTTGATGGCCTGATAAACCCAAATTTGTTGGTTTGGCTGTGTGTTTTGTATATCCTTGGCTATTTGTAAGCCTGATAGTTCCCTTATTCCTTGGAGAATCATGCTCAGCTCGGGGGTGGCAGCGTTGCTGAGAGATTAAGGATCACGCTGGCCTATGGTTGGGTGGAACGTTGCAGCGACATAGCTGGTTGTGGAACGAGTTCATCAAAATATAATTTCTCTTGTCCATTTTACTTCTGCAACTGTAAATTCTGTTAATGAAAATCATGAACACGTTAAATGAATGCTTGCTTAAATGTATGATTTTTCCGCTGTGCATGATAAATGATCATGTGTGTATGTTTAAGCACTCCGTTTTAGCAATTTTATTCATGTACATGTTAATGGGACTCTTAGCCCGGGTGATTGAAGTTTGGGTCACGTCCTCTACGCTGGTCGGAGGCATGGGGACGTGACAGTATTATTCTCCAGAATCTTTGATACTATCAAAGGACCAAACCATAGTTTATCAAAATTGCCATGCTTTCCTTTTTGATCCTTTCTACCATCCCATATCAAAACCATATCTCCATTAAAAAATGTGTTCTCTTTGATCTTTCTATCAAACCTTTCTTTGATCTTTGTTCTGTATAGCTCAGCCTTTTCTTCTACCGATTCTCGATCCTGCTATAATTCTATCAGTGCATAAATTCTTCTTTGAATGTCACTGGGTTCTTCTTGACTATCTTGAATAAATTTTATCACTGAAATACCAAGTTGAACCGGAAACACTACATTAGTACCATATACCAGTTGAAAAGGAGAATTTCTAATTGCCTTTTTAGTTGTTATCCTGTCCACCTCGAATGCATATTTTAACATTGAGTCCCATGATCTTTTATTATGCTTCAACAACTTCTTGATACTTTGAATAATGCTCTTATTGGTTGACTCAAAAAACCCATTTCCCTGAGTATAATAAGGTGTTGAGTGTTTCAAAACAATCCCATTCTTCTCACAAAATGTCACCATAGCTTTGGACTTAAAATCTTGAGAATTATCAATCAATAACTTCTTGGGACATCCAAATCTGCTAAGAATATTTTCCTTAATAAAATCATTGATTACCTTGTTCGTTGCATTTATTGTGGGGATAGCTTCTACCCATTTAGTGAAAACATATGTAGCTGTCAAAATCCATTTATGCTGCCCTGAAGAAGAAGGATTTATCTCCCCTATGAAATGCAAACCCCATAGATGAAAAGGAGAATTCACTGCAATAGACTTCAATGGTAAAGACACTAACTTTTTTTTGCCAGCAAACTTTTGACATGGGATACAAGCTCTTACCTGCTGATATACATAGGAGAATAAACAAGGCCAATAGTATAATATGTTGCCTTCCAATACTTATGTCCCACACAAGCATCTTCATGTGATTCAGAGATTACCTCTTCAATTTCTGGCTTGTCCAAACATCTAAGCAGAATTCTCCCTGGATATTTCCAAAACAACTGTTGTTCTATCAAACAATATTTAGTAGTTCTTAACATCAATGACCTAACAATTTTCGTATCTAGATGTTTTGGACATTATAAATACAAAAGAAAGTTTACAATGTATGCATACCATGTGGATTCTCCATACTGGTCCATAATCCTTTCCTTCTCTTTCTCTACTCGCAATTCTTCTTGCACAGGTTGTTCTGCCATGAGATGAAGACCTAAATCTTGACAATTTGAATCAGCTAACAATTTAGCCAAACCCTATCCCTTCACTGGATTTGTAGGATCAATAACCACGTCATATTCCATTATCTTTGCAATCCATTTCCCCCTTTTTCTTTCACTATCAAGTTGAGTTAATACATATTTAATGGCAACATTAGGAACATAAGCAATGACTTTAGAATGTAGAACATAAATTATAAAAAACTTTAATGCTTTTACCAATGAGTAATCTTGCTTCTCCAAAGTTTTGTACTTCAATTCGCAGTCTCTGAGCATCTTGCTAAAAAAATGCAATTGGCTTTTCAAGTCCATCATTATTCTTCTGTAATAAAACAACAGCTAAAGTATCCTCTGATGCAAAAGAAAAAGTCAAAAATTCCTTTGAAAAATTAGGACTTACTAGAACTGGTGCTTATGTGAGAGCTATCTTAATCTTTTCAAATGTTTTCTTAGATTTTGCAGTCCACTTAATTTCCTGATATTTTTTCAACATGGCTGTAATTTGTTTAATGGTTTCAGCAAAATTTGGTATGAACCAACACAAAAAATTTATTTTTCCAATAAAATATTGCACATCCTTCTTACTTCTTGGTAAACTAATTTTTAGAATATCTTTTACCCTTTCTACATCTATCCTTATGCCATCAGCTAAAACGAAATGACCCAACAACTTACCTTCTTGTACAGCAAAATGAAACTTTTTGGGATTGAGAGACAGTTGACTTTTTGGGATTGAGAGACAGTCCATATTTTCTGCATTTCAAGAAAGTTTGTTTTAGGTGTTTTAAGTGTTCATCATCAGGCTATGAGAAGACTGTAATGTCATCCAAATAGATCACCACAAAATTACCGCTCTCTCCCAAAAAGGCTATGTCCATAACTCTTTGAAAGGTAGCTCTAGCATTCATTAATCCAAAACACATTCTGTCGTACATAAAAGTACCCCAAGGGGTAGTAAAAGCTGTCTTTTCTCTGTCATCAGGGTGCATTACAATTTGGTTATACCCTAAAAAACCATCTACCATTGAGATTCTTTGTGCACCCACCACCTTCTGCAATATTTGTTCAATATTTGGTAAAGGACAATTATCTTTAAGTGAAGACCTATTCAAATTTAAAAAATCAACACACAATCTTATCTCACCATTCTTTTTTCTGACAGGTACTAGTTTTGCTACCCATGAATAATATCATAGGGGAACAATAATCTTAGCATCTAACCATTTTTTACCTCATTCTCTATAATGGGGAAAAAAGTAGGATTGATTCTCCTTAGTTTCTGTCTGAATGGTTTGACATTTGGTTTCAAAGGCACTTTATGATGTATAATACTAGTATCATACATCTTCAAATCCTCGTATGACCAAGAAAAAATATCAACATACTCTTTTAATAACTTGATGTACCTATTTCTTTGCTATGTTGTGAGTGCCTTTGAGATCTTCACTATTTTGGGGTGCTCCTTGGTGCCAATATTACAATCCATTACATTTTATTCTGAAGATTGCATAGCTGGTTTTAAAGGGGTATCATCCTTCAAAAAAATCCTCTCTAAAGGCACCAACCCTCAGGAATAAAATTACTTTTCAGCTCAATGATTTTGTGACCTGCAATTTCGTTTTCTACAACACCCTCAATATATTCAGTTTCATCATCCTTTTATTGGTCAATTAAGGAATTAGAGAACTCACTAGTCAGCTCTAAAAACCTTTTAATCTCAAAATCTTCCTCAAAAAATATCCATTGCTTTATATTATCAGGCACAGAAGGTTTCTACCTAGCCTCAATAGGATACTTCAGCTGAGTTTTTTTAGGAATCCTAAAATGTGTGGCTGCTAGGGCAATAGAATCAGTAGTTTGGTTATGATCCCTAGGAATATAAGAGATATTAAAATACACAAAGAAATTGTCTATCATATCCCATACTTCGTTCCTGTACACTTTCAACAAATCTTGCTTTACTTGATAGTTATTCCTTACTTGCTGAACAACCAACTCGAAGTCGCCATAAACATAGATTTTTTGAATACCTAAATCTTTTGCAGCTCTCAAACCTAACAATAGAGCTTCATAGAATAGAGCTTCATACTCTGCTGTATTATTAGTGATAATAAATTCTAACTTGTACATTAATCTTACCACTTCACCACTAGGAGATATCAGGACAACTCCTGCTCCAGCACCTTCTTTACATGATCATCCATCAAAATACATTTGTCAAAGTTCATCCTCCTTTTCCCTGGTGCATTTGACTGATTTTTCTTTTTCAACCTATAACATACCAACAACATCATTATCATCACTAAATTGCAACATACAAGTGCCCAAATCCTTTTCAACGGCATATAATGGATGATTAGTAGGATTCCTATCAATGTTTACAATATAAGCAAATTGTAACTCTCTATACAACCTTTTGTTCTCACCTCGAAAGACAGGAATGGTTGCATATGTTAAGTCCATTTGTAGAGTTCCACCTACCTTCTTGGCCCAATATCTAGAAAGGAGCATTCCAAACTTAGGTGTGATATCCGCCACTACTACATCCATAATAACACTTTTCATTGGTAGCTGAGCTAAGCTAACCACCATATCCTTTATCACCACTAAACATTTTACAGCACAAGAATCGAAAGCATGCAAGTCATGATAAGGTTTTTTTATGCTCAACCCTAAAGCCTCCATGACTGCATTTGGCATTAGATTATGAGATGCTCCTGAATCCAAAAGGAAATTATGTATCATCTGCTCATGAATGGTTAATGTGATGTAAAAAGGTGGAGATGCACTTGCATCATTTTCAGTTTTCTCTGGAAAAGCTGATCCAATAAAATTTTTGGGAATTTCCTCTTGCAAATTTACTATGTCAGAGGGTACTTGACTGCTTGCTGAACCTATCATTTTCAAAACTGAATTTTTGTAAGAAGGATTTTCTATCAACTCATTGAAAGGCATGGGGATTTTAATTTTTCACAATTCATTTTCGAGATTAAAATTATGCATATTCTTATTTACTTATTCAACTGCAATAACCTTCTCTGGTTTATCCTGATTTTGTTTTTTTTCTAATACTGGATCAAACTGCTGTTTAGGAGGACGAATTGCCTTCTTTTTAGGGTTTTGAACCACCTGTTTTGGCCCTAATATTAAATTTAGGGTTTTCTTTAGATCAGATTGATATATATCAGCAGTTACTTTGAGTTTTAAATCTTTTTCTGTTTGAAAAGCATCTGCATCATAATATTCAGAGTTTAAAAATTCTTCCTCAGTCACAAAACCTTCAATCAACTGTTATCCAAAATAATTCATGTCTTGATCTAGATGCTCAAAAAGATCTTCTTCTTCTATTTCTCCTTCATTAGTGACATTGTTTTAAAGTGGGGGTGGCACCTTTTGATCCTTAGCTTCTCTCCTCTCTCATTGTATGTCATTATGTCTTCTCTCTCTGGGAATGAAACGAGGTACAAACTGTCTTCTGAACTAATTTGGATTATTAGGGTTTTTGTCCCCCTCTTGAACAAGCCTATTGGAATATTTCTCTAATTCCAATTTGTTTAGTTTTGATGTTAGGATTTTCACTAGTTTTTCCATCTCATCAATCTTACCATATATAGAGTGTGATGTTGAAACTACTGGAGCTGCCTCTTTCTTACCCTTTTTGTCATAAACTTGTTGAGCTGAGTTTCCCTTCAGTTTATTAGAAGCAAGAATATTAGATTCCACCTCTAATTCTACCTCTTGCATATTAAGTAAAGTAACAGGTCTTCTTTCTCTCAAGAGTAACGAAAACTCATGGTCAAAAGCATTAGCATAAGTGAGTTTCGCAGAAGTTTTAGAAGTTTTAATCTCTGCAAGGATTCTAACATACATTTTATTGAACCTCTTAGGGAAATCAGCTATAGTTTCATCTGTCTTTATTCTTAGGGCTCCGAACTCTGTAATGTAATATGCGTGGTCCTTAGTATCACCCCATTGTATCATGAAAACATCCTAAATCTCTTCTATTAAAGTAATAGAGTTTGCTGGTAACTCTCTGAACCATCTTCTGACCTCTCCATCCAGGATATATACGAACATCCTCATCCACACATATTTTGCCTCAATATTCTGATTAACTACATACCTGAGAAATGCATCCCAATGCCCCTCAGCTATTATCTCACCTATCCATTAAACCTAGGTAAGTACTTTTGGTAGTCTCCACCAAGAAGAGCATTTAAGGGCTAAGGTAAAACTAAAGGTGCATACCTAGCTGCTACCATTCAATCCATCATATCTAATGGTTGATTTTGAATTGCCATCTTTAAATTGATTAGTGTAGATGAGGGAAAAACTTGACTGGAACTTGGATGAAAAGGACTCTTGCCAACTTTGAGGTGAAATAAAGGGATTTTTCCAAGAGATAAGGTTTTTGCTTTCTTGAAAGACTGAGGATCAGTAAAAATCTGAAAATTGCTAACATGGATTGTAGGTTTCAACCAGGATGAATCTTTCTCCTCTTCCTTTGAAATAGAAAAGGGTGACAATAAGTCTATTTGGTTAAGGTTACATAAGGATGCAGATGACTGAGACCTTTTTATTTTCCTAGTTGTTTTCAGAATTTGCTCTGGGTCTGAGACACCAAGTTGTAAAGGTGAACTAGGTCTACATCTTGTTCCAACTCCCTTAGTAGCCACTGTGAACTATTTGGTGAAATGTAGTCTTTAAAATTTGTTGGTTTAGGTCCACCTCTCAAAAATAGTTGAATGATGAGTAACCCAGGGAAAGTATGTTTCAGCTTCATCCTCGGCAATGGCACCAAAGATGTTAGTGCCAGAAATTGTTCTCAGACTACTAAAGAACAAGCCAACACAATCTCAATAAATAAAATTAAGAAAAATAGATTATTTTAGGGTTTTGGTTGTCCAATTTGTAAACAAGAGGGTAAAAACTCATAAGGCTAAGACAAACACTAAATCATGCAACAATGAAATACTCAGATGTATCATATATGAAGCATAAACTAGAACAACATAAACACATTACTGAATTTCATCCACAACTCACAAGAATTTCATGAGAAATAACCTTAAACAGGAAATGAATTTATAAACTGAGTGATTAAACCAATCAGAAATGAAACCAGCAGATAAGATAAACAGGGCTTATAGTTTGCATATATACCATAATCAGTAATTCAAAATACATACGAGTTTCTGAAACTTAGCTCTGAATAGTAGCTAACAGCCTCCCCTTATACAAAAATTTGAACCCTCAGTCTTTCTTCAGTCTTACTTTTATCTTAGTTACCCAAAAATAGTTACATAACTGAAAAACTGCTTTTTAGGTCATACTACCGAATTACTTAACAAAAATAGAGTCATACATATTAAACTAAGTTTTTACAAAGACTAAGTAATAACCACTATCATTTAAAGCATTTTACAAATACTTAGAAGCCTCTGCCAAAAGACCTATCCCTTCCAATGCTTGAATCTTCTTTCTTGTTTTCTAATGGTCAGCTTCTAGGTCTTCGACTCTTTTTTAAATCTCCTGATTTTGTTGTGTTAAGTCTTGAATAGTTTCTTTCAATTCTGCATACAGACTTTGTGTCTATCTTTTCCTTTTCAAAGCTTCCTTAGAGACTGCAATTAACTCTTGATAATGGCTATTGACCTCCTCTAAATCCTCTCTTAATCTTCTATTAGCAGCTACTAACCCCTCATTTGTTTCATGCAGGTATTCTATTTGATATTTATATTGTTTAATACTTCTCTGCAAATTTTCTTTCTCTGAATCAATACACTTTCCTTATGAGATTGGATCCATTCCTTCTGGCATCCAAGGGATCTTCAATTTCTTAAATATCTCTTCATCCTCCTTTGGCTGCTCTATCATAGCTACAGGAGCCCCTCGAGAATCATTAACTTCAAAATTGCATTAGGCCGATGGTTCTGCAATCTTTTCTTTCTCTGCACAAAAACTTGTTATTACTGAATGTTGGTACATTGAATCATTTTGATGATGGTATAAAACTACTTTCCTTCGAACTTCTTTTAACATTTCTGAAATTTTAGTTTCAGTTAAGGCTGACTTATCCTCTGAAATAACCTGTTTCTTACCCTTCATCTCTTTTACATTTAAACCTTCATTCTCTT
The DNA here is from genome assembly GCA_001517045.1 of Pseudotsuga menziesii. Taxonomy (NCBI): domain Eukaryota; kingdom Viridiplantae; phylum Streptophyta; class Pinopsida; order Pinales; family Pinaceae; genus Pseudotsuga; species Pseudotsuga menziesii. The sequence continues at coordinate 148,210 of LPNX010940759.1, forward strand.
CTAACTCTTCTTGGGATGAAGAGTCTTCTATCACTGTGATTTTCATTAGAGGAAATTTGGGGTCTAAAATGGGCCTTATAAGAAAACGTGCCAAAATAAGTTTTGTGAGTTGGAATTCAAGAACAAATAGAATTTCAATAAAATAAGTCAACCATAATGGTTGAATTGACATATTTGTCATTAAAAAAAACTACTTTTTTTGTTCGTATTTTCGACATATCTCATTGTGTTTTTACTCAAATTTCGATCGAGAGAGCTCGTTGGATGTGTAATTTGATTCCGCATCTAACAAGTACCCGCACTGCATACTTTTGATAGACCCTGCTACCCCAAAAACAAGAAATACCTGAAAAAACGTGATGATGATGTCATCATCACATTTTTTCAGGTATTTATTGTTTTTGGGGTAGCGGGGTCCATCAAAAGTATGCAATGTGGGCACTCGTTGGATGCGGAATCAAATTACGCATCCAACGAGCTCTCCCGATCGAAATTTGAGTAAAAACATAGGGAGATATGTCGAAAATACGAACACAAAAAGTAGTTTTTTTCTTTCTTCCTCCAAAATTAATTAATATTATTTTATTATTTTAACTATTATTTTATTATTTTCCTTAGGAGGCCCATTTTAGAACCCAAAATTCCTCTAATGGTTCTGATCTAACTTAGGGTTTAGCATTTTTTTTCATATTCAGTCTCAATTTATTCTTTGGTCTGGTCTTAGGCCTCCAACCTACCCCAATCTCTCCCAGCATGCTTAAAGTTTTTCCTTGGTGTTTTATAGATGCTATCCGAACTATCTTTCTTTTGATTCCTTATGACATTAACCCTTCTTCAGACTGTTCCTGTAAATCTTGTTCAGGGTCAGCCCTAGCTTCATAAATCAATGGAATTTTCTTATATTTTGACTGTACTCCCATAGGGACTTGTTCGTGTTCTATAAAACTTTCATCTTCTGCTTGATTTACTTCTTCAGGAAGGCTATCGTTTACATGCTCTAAATCTTGCATTTGACCCTTTGATATTTCATCTTCCTCAACCTTATTCTGCTATTCATTTTCAACATTTTCATCCCTTTGGGTCATAGACTTTCCTTCCACAATATCTTCTTCTATCTCGAATATGACCTTTTTCTTCAATTTCTTGACTAAATTCTATCGTTTGTTCAGGTACCTTTTCTTTGATTGGTCTTCTTTCTTAGATTGAAACCCAAACCAGAATAGAAAATAGTCCTAGGTTTTTTCCTTCTTTTGGAGCACAGTACTTATGTTGGAGACATCTACCACCATACACACTCATTTTGGTCAATTTTTCCTAGCTAAACCACTATCCTAAGTTTTATTGACTTAATTGAGATCAGAGGAGCACTAGATGACATCATCATGAGCACACCCACGCCTACCTTAAGTCAAGGAGGATAAGTTAGCCTTCTCCTACATTTGGGGAGGCTAACTGGAGCACTCAAGGAGTGATATGAGTGTCATTAATGCCCCATATTGCTAATTGATGGTTACAATTAGTTAAACAAAGCAGTGAAGGTGCCTTCCTTCATTAAATTGATTATTTATTGATTATTTAATGAATTGGAGTCAACAGGGGCGCCTCCAAACACTTCTGATGGTCAGTTACACTTTAGTTAACCTCATCGGGGTTCATTAGAGTCATTGATGCGCTGCCACTTGTTGGTTAGGTTGCAGTGACATGTGTTTAAGCTACTTTTAGTTAGAATCAGTCAATTATTGCACTCCGACTTTAGTTAGTGCTCAGTTGAGTCAATTGGGGTTTTGATCAGTGGTTAACTTGAGTGTTGACTGTGGATTACATTCAATTAAGCTAGAATCACTCATTCAATTCAAATGTCCTCCTTGGGAATTTGAATTTATTTGTCATTCATGTTTGTAGCATGATCATTGTATTGTATTACTCATTCTTTATTGATTATACGGAGAAGCTACTCATTTTGTACCACTATTATACCATTTTCATGCCTTATTGTCTACAATCTCTTATGAGACTGTGTTTTAGTCCCTAGATTACTATGAAAGATTAATATGGTATTAAAGCACACAGTGGGACAAAGCTCAAATATCTCAAAAACAAGGTTTTTGATAGATCTTGCAGGAAAATTGAGCAATAGCTCAAAAATCCAGCACTGCACCAGAATCCAAGGATTACCACTTAATACCCCAAGTAAGGAAATTGTTGATCAATCTTGCTTGATTGACTATGATGGGTGTGATGAAAGCCTAAAATGTGCAAGATGTTCAACCTTACGATGCCCCTTTTGTTGTGATTTTCAGGTTTTTTACAGGTGAAAGCATTCGCTCCAATAGATTTAGATGGCTTCTTCCGTAGAACTTTTGACTCTATTCAATTTCCACTCATTGCAAGGAGACATGGAGATCCAGCTACATGCCAAAGGGCTCTATAGGGTCACTATGTACACTAAATAAGAGACTACTTCTGTGATAGACAAAGCTAGATTATTGAACAAGAAGGATGAAGCATTCGGATTCTTGTGCCTCTCTATTTCTCGGGATCTTCTTTCCCATCTTTCAGGAATGAAGACTGTAAAGGAAATCTGTGACAAATTGGAAACCCTGTATGGAAAGCTTGATGATTTAAGAGTATACCAGCTTGAGAATGAGTTGATATCTCTCCAGCCTTCCAATTTCGAGACCTTGAATGACATTTTCACAAAGTGCAAGCACATTGTCTTACTATTGAAGCAATACAAAGTGGAGAAGGAGGATGATCAGCTCATCTTCTCCATACTCTCCAAACTTGGAGCTAATTATTAAGTTTTTGTCTCCACAATCTGTGTGGGGTAGCTCACAACCCCTGGATGGAAGATGCCTACAGTCAATGCCTTCATTGAGTCCCTAACAAGTGAACATGATAAGCTTGTCCAGATGGGGATCATCAGATCCTCTCGTGATCAATCCCTCCATGTCTTGGGACCAAATATCTGAAGGGTAAAGAAAAGTAATAGAATAACCCAAAAACTAAATTCAAATCTCCTAAGTCTAAAGTTGAAAACCAGCAGCATGATGAGTCTTTCGGCTCAAAGAAGAACAAAGGAAAAGGGAATCATGGAAAGGAAAAAGTCAAGTGTTCATACTGTGGGAAGGGCTTCCACCATGAACATTGCTGCATGAAGAAGAAACTTGATGAAGCTACCTCTCTCCTTGAGAGAAATCACATTAATATTCCGGAAAGCTTTCAGAGGAGAGACCAGCAAGATCGAGAACCATAGCATGAAAGAGGTCATGCCCTCATGGCAAGCACTTCAAAGTCCAAAGAACTTTTGATTGAATCTGGAGCTTCGAACCACATGATGGTTGAAAGAGACTCCTTCTCATATTTGGAGACCAGTAAATCCATCCCCATCCACATGGGAGATGACTCCACCATCATTTCAGAAGGACAAGGTACGGTTGATCTTGAGAATGGCTATTTTTCAAATGTTTTGTATGTACCGCCTTTGGCATCAAATCTCCTTAGTGTCTATCAGATGACACATATAGGATTTCCTAAGAGAGTATCCTTTAGCCCTAATTATTTTGAGATAATGGAAATTGCATCTAGGAAACTTGTTGCTAAAGGCCTTGCAAACCATTATGCAAAATCCTATGAGTTTTCCCACTTTGTGGCGGATGTAAATCCCACTGCACTGCTAACTCATGGAAATGAAGCTAGTAGACTATGGCATGATAGGTTTGGCCATCTCAATTTCAAATAATTGCAACAATTATACGAAAACTCCATGCTTGAAGGCCTCCAGGTCATCAAGACAACCACTGGAATTTGCAAGGGCTGTGTTGTTGGAAAGCACCCTGAGCACAAGTTCGATCGAGGGAAGGAAAACCGAGCTACATGCATATTGGGGATGATACATTCTGATATTAGCAGTCCCATGCCTACCACATCATTGAATGGATCAAGGTATCTTCTGACTTTTATTGATGATTTTTCCAGGTACACATGGGTCTTCTTTCTCAAAAAGAAGTCTGAAGTATGTGAAAAATTCACTGAACAGAAGGCCTTGATCAAGAATGCATCTGGGCTTAAGATCAAGATATTGAGACCTGATAATGGTGAGGATTATCTCATTAATTATTTTCTTCATATATGCTCCCAAATTGGTATTCAGTTCCAACATTCAATTCCCTACACTCCCCAGTAGAATGGTGTAGCGGAAAGAAAGAATCGGTCTCTCAAGGAGATGACCACCTGTATGTTGGAATCAAAGAAGTTGGCTACAAATTTGTGGGCTGAATCCATGCATGCTGAAGCATACATTCAGAATAGAGTGCCACACTCATTCATGAAATGGAATAACCCTTTCAAAGTATACTTCGGATACAAGCAAAATGTGTCGAACCTGCGAGTGTTTGGGTCCACTGCATGGGCCCAAATTCCACTTGATAAAAGGAAAGATTTGCAAATGCAAAGAATAGAATGTCTATTTATTGGGTATCCTGATGAATCAAAAGGTTTCAAGCTGTTGGATATCAAAACAAAACAAATCATCATCGAAAGGTGTGTCAAGCTCGATGAGCCTCTTCAGGAGGTGGAACTAGTGAAGGAGAAAACTGTTGAATTTCCTTCCTATTCTACGAAATATTTGGATGATGAAATTGGGGGTGATGACCCTGATTTGGATCCTCTAATTTTTTATATCAGTGTACAGAAAACATCATATGTTGAATCAGAAATTGAAGTACAAAATCATCTCCCAACATGGGTTCGACAGACACTCTCCTCCGCAGGAGATAACATTGGAAGTCCAAATGATCCAAGGAGAACCCGGTCTGGTTTCCAAAGAGCAGGTATTGCACTCTCTTGTACTGATAATTTGCTGTCCAAAACTTGTTATTTCATGATTATTTCAGACCCAAAATCCTACTACCATGCTCGGAAGGATCCGAGATGGCAAGTTGACATGGATGAAGAGATGAATTCTCTTTAGAAAAACACTACCTGGGAGCTAGTTTCTCTTCCTCCAGGAAGGAAATTGGTTCAATGCTGTTAGTTTTTCAACATTAAGATAGCATTATTAGGATCTTTAACTGGGAGAATAACAAGTATAGAAATCAAACACAAGAGACAATGAACACAGTGTTTTTCCTTGGGGAAACCATAAATGCACTAGTACAAGTGATCAATTTTGCCACAGCAAAAATGTGGCAATATCCACAGAAAAGCGTGGATATTTCCACGTCTAAGTGTTTTTTATTCCGTGGAAACTATTTCGTCGCAATAGAGACGACCCCTAATTTGCGTCACAAGAGCGACAACCCCTTCCCGTCGCTATAGCCACGCTGTGTACAAGGTTTTTCAAAAAATGGAAATCCAAGACGTCGCTATAGCCACGCAATTTCGTCGCTATACCCACGCCTTTCCGTCGCTATAGCCACGCTCTGTACAATGTTTTTTTTAAAATGGAAATCCAATCTATCGCTATAGCCACGCAATTCCGTCGCTATAGCCACGCAATTCCGTCGCTATACCCACGCCGTTTCGTCGCTATACCCACGCAGTTCCGTCGCTATATCGACGGTTGGTGAAATTTTATTAAAAAATATATTTGCATTGTCGTCGCTGTATCGACGGTGGGTGAAATTTAAAAAAAAAAAAATTACTTGCTGTCGTCGCCAGCTTATCAATATCCTTTTGTTATGCGCCAGCAACTCAGTAATTTGAAGAACCTGCTCATCAATCGTCTCATAATTTTTCATTGTAACCAAAGCATATCTTTATTAGCATTCATCTTGCTCCCTTCATCAAGAATTTGGTTCACGTGCATTTTGATCCACTAAATCTGAAAAGTAAACCTCCCTTGGCTCAATCAAGAAAGTGATATTTCAGCCAAAGTCAATGTTTGTACGTTTCTTCCAAATTGAATGTTGAAGTTTAAATTGTTGTTGTTTCAAACTTAAAGTATAAGCAATGCTTGATTCATAGAGTTAAGGGTTGTTCACATATCATACGAAGCGTGACAACATATGAGGTGTATTGGGTTCAGATTTAGTTTTCACTGAACTTACACATCCCTACCAAAAGCAAGTTTATATATATATATAAACTTACTTATCAACTAGCATGAAATACATGAAATAGTTATTGCAGTACTGCAAGATAGTCATGGATATTAGTAATGGTTGTAGTGGTAGGCTAGAGTCATTTCACTAACAGACCCTTGATCTTTTTTCCAAATTGACAACGCTCTTCTCCATCGCCCTTAATCCACATCGCATACCAAATATGAGATGGTGTGCACATATTTATTTCTCTATGCACTAATCCTTTAGATGAACATATTTCCTAAGAAATTTAATGGAATACTTAATATGCTTCACCAATCTTAGATATGGACGTATCAACAATCATATGAAGGTTTGTTTCCCAATGATAACATATATGTCTGTAAATTAGCTAGATCAGGGCTCGCTCACTTACATATACACATGTGTCTCTTCCTTTCCCTTGCAAAGTAGTTTAGTTGAGACTCGGTGTGCCCTGTGTGAACTAGTATCCCATGTTTTCTTTTTGTTAGCTGATGCATTAAAGTCTAATTCTTTACCTGCATGGGTGAGGATTACAAGATGACTTAATCATTGAAAAATGTATGAAGATTGCCTTGCAAAACCAGTCATATAGGTCTGTA
>LPNX010940786.1:0-26474 GCA_001517045.1 Pseudotsuga menziesii
ATTTCGAGGAACATAGCAAAAGATCTATGGCTATTGATTCCAGTTCGGATCATAAGAAATTTAAATGTGAAGGCGTTATTGAAAAAAATGCCTGAATTTGGGTCGATTATTGAGGAGGCATTTTTGCTGACTCCTTTCAGCTAATTTACGCTGCTCGCACAGGCCCTTTTTCACAGTCGCCAGTTGCAGGGATTTATTACTCACCTGGACTGAACAGTGAGCGTTACAGAAATCCACAAGCACAAACAGGGAAGGCCTGCTAAGGGCAGGGGGGAGGATATAATCCCGGGGTGAGGATGAGAAGGGGGTGGTTACATTCTTGAATCTGCGGATAAGGGGCGGTTACATTCTTGAATCTGGGCATAAGGGGCGGTTACATTCTTGAATCTAGGCATAAGGGGAAAAACATCCGGAGGGAGAGAAGCGGCGTCTTAGGAAGGGGCGCGACCTGATGAAGGAGGAGCTGAAATGGGACGCCTCCTGGAGATTTAGGGAATTTGCGTTTTGGGGAGATAAGTATTTTTCATCCCGTAATTGATGAGATACACATATATATATGTGGCTAGGGTTATATGTATGACTGTGGGTGATTCCTGTTACCACCGTGCATGATTTTTCATCTCAGAAAATTGATGTATGTATGGTTAGTAAGTAAGTTGTTGTACTAGTAATGCCATCCCTTGAACCGCCTCGGTTGTGGTTGTGTTTTGTTTTTGTTATTGTTATGTGCATAACTCGGAAGGGTCAGCACCATCCTTAAGGCAAGTTTTCGACTATCAGAGCCCTAACAGAAGCGGGGTAACCGCCACCCTCTACAACCGACACTATGGTAGATTTCGATGGGGAAAGGTCTATGAATGAATAGTAATGGTTTCTGCCCCTGTGTTGGACCGAAAAGGTTTCTGTGTGTTTTTCCAGGCATTGCAAACTTCATTAATTGAACAATGGCTTAAGAATTCTTTGCTTAGGGTTTATGATGCACCCAGGCCCCAATTTTTATGTTGAATCACTGTATATCCCGCGTATCATTTACATGCCCATATGTTTAGATCTGAAATAAACCAGGGATCGCGATTCATGTCTGAATTGGTTAGCTAGATCCGACCCTTTTTACTTCAATGGTGAATTGAGCTGGACTCCTGTATGACTGCGTTTAGGAATGAGAACTTGATTTACGGCCGTGAGTAAAAAACGCGACTCGGCTTAGCCTGTAGGTAAAAACACGACTCGACTTAGCCTGTGGGTAAAACATTGTTGTTTGATACTTGTGACCTTTTGTCAGCGTTGGATAAGATTTTCCTTGACTGCGATGGGGTTTACATAATCGTAGCAGCTCAGCTGGTTTTGGAGATGAGTATATATTTATATATAATATATATACGTGTGTGTTGATACTTGTATTCAAGCGACTATCCTGCATCTTAATGCTCGAACCAAGTGTTTTACCCACGAAAGGGTAGTGGATTTCCTTGGGACTATTAACAGGTTTGATAGTGTTGATTGTTCTAGTTTATTTTCGAGTATAGCTGTTTGACAAAATCTGCTTGACATTATGGAAAAATTATAATAACCTGGAAGCTCTGGTTGCTAAGGTGTGCTGCAAGTATGATTATGTAGTCTCAGGCCAATATAAATTTATTGCTCCCATGAAATCTTAATAGATTTTATTTTGGCTGGGAAGATGACTTTTGTCATGCGAAAGCTGAAACGCTTTCTGTCACTATTATCCAGTTTGAGGGTTCATTAAAAAAAAAATGTACTGTTTTGTCATGTCACATTAGTTAAAAAAAATAACTCAAACTAATATATCCATATCAGTGTGACGTTGCATACACATCGGTCACGCAAGGTAGAAGGAAATGCGTAGGCTCAGACCTGTTTCGTAGATGTTTATACCAAATTGTGTTTTACTCCAGAGCTGCACTACGTGATGGGAGTCCAGGTCATCGTTTTCCTTTCCAGACTGATCGAGTAAGGTTTCTTTACTAAGTTTTTACTTGGTTACCATGTTGTCTCGCCAAGAGACTAATAAATGTGTGTTGAAGAGAGCTTAGTTAAGCTCTAAATGTTGTATTTCATAAGACCATGTTTTGTTTTACTGTGGACTAACTGTAGAAGCCACTGGCCAAGCTAAAGTTTTCTCTTGTAAGAGAAGTTTTCACCGGAACAACGAACTGTGCTTTACGGGCATGTATAAATTGGCAGAACAAGATGTAATTGCTTTGAGACATTACCAGAATGTATGGCAAATGTATGGCAACAAGAATGTTGTGGCAAATGATTCCTTTGAATAATTAATACAATTTAAAAGGTTTGGTGGACGTAGCCCAGGGATTGGGTGAACCACGTGAATTTTGTTGTCTCTTTTTGTGATATTATGATCTGCATGTTTACTCTTCTTCATGCTTATATGTTATAGTTGGTAACCTGTTTTGTTTTATTTGTATTCTGATTAGCTTGACCATTTATTTATTAATGACACATGGAGAAGATGATGCACTGTAACTTATAATAAGTTTGCGATCTGCCAAGGCTGATGTCATTGCTGGATGACGATAGAGTTTTGTGCACTTATCGGAATGCAATGAACATAACTTAATCTACAGATTTTGCATCTACTACTGATTGTCTGTTTCACGTGGGTTGAGCTTGGCATAATTATGTCTGGCTATATTTTTGGCATAATTTTAACTTATTCCTAGTTGAGACATCTTTGTATGTATACTTTTGGTATGGCCGTAAGCAGACTGGTGTACTTATTGAAATATTGGAGTTTTTACAGTCGAGCACTGTGTTAAATTGATTAGAAAAAGGCTAATGTGCATTCGAGAGATGGATACGTGGCCGAAACATATCGCTGTGTTGGTGATGTGAATTATTTGGTGGAACTTAGATGCATGCAATGGCTGTAGCATGTGTATTATTATTTAGAACATAGATGCATGCCATGTGTGTTTGCAAGTTTGTGCTATTGTTGTGTACATGTTTTCTTTAATTAGTAAGAATATACAGGATAGGTGTATTAAACCGTTTGGGACTAGCAAACCACTTAATATTGGAAAGCCTAAATCATGGGACAATTTTAGAGTTCGGGAAGAGGGGTCCTCAACAAAAGAAAGCTACAATCAAAATTTCTTTTTGTTCTCCACTCATATTGGCATCAAGGGCGAAGAGGGACATTACACTAACTGTTCCAAACATGTTTATCTAGTGCATTCATTGTTAAGATCAAATCTAGAACAAAGCGCTCAACAATGATTATTTACTGTCATTCAATATTAACATCAAAACTGGGACTAAGCTTTCAACAATAATTAATTGTTGTATCCAATGCTGAAACAAAATACTGAACTAAGCATTTAACAAAGTTTATTTAGCTAAAAAAATATTTGGAAGAAATGTGGAGCTAAGATTCAACAATGATTATCTATTGTATTCAATGCTGAAAGAAATAAGCACAAACAGTTCTCTTTTGACTCTTATAGAAATACCAGATAAACCTTATAATTGCAACATCCATATAATGCCTTCCAATAAATAATATTCTCTTTAAACGTGTACTAAAATACTAGGTTATACTTGTGTATAAATGATCTAGGTCATTAAGGCTAGATCTTCAAATTTATAATTATGCATTCTTGTGAAAACACGAATTATTGATTAGTATGAGTACAACCATTTATGTATCCATTATTCTGTGTTCAACTCTTCCATTAATAACACTTAGTACAAAACAACATATAATAAGATAGTATCTAGCTAACAAGGTTGTAATAATCCTCTCTCTATAGTCAATAATAATATAATGTAATTGACTGTAAAGAATAATTTGTATCATCTAAGCTTGATCCTTCATTTAAGTTCTTTGTTTTGACTAAACTAAATATTGAAATAAAGATCCTTACCAATTTAGATACACCACATATAATCATCATTCATAATAAATAACGATAAAAATATATAAGAACCTCTAAATATGTAGTCCGGAATGCAGTGGGAACAACCACATTCCTCCCAACCCAACCGTAGATTAGGTTTACTTATGTTTCTTCCTAATCATCCTGATCCAAACCATGCATGTGAATAGTAAGGACCGTTAACCTCAGTTCCAATACTCATTTATTTTCCAAACTAGTCTTTCCTAACACATTGTGCTCACACAACAATAATATATTTTCTTAGCATACTAAGCAGAGTCCTACCTCCCACATATGCCTTCCTTTTATAGTTTATTTTTCCGAGGTATTTGCACGAGCATCCAATTCCTCTTGGAATTTTTGCAGCTAACAAAATCCCTGATTTTCACGGTGTGTCTAGTGTCATAAATACACTTCTCACATTTGTTTGAGCTTCAGTGAAGTTAACCCTTACTTTTCCCTTATTGTTTCATGCATGAGGTGCTCATTTAACCTAGTTGCTCCCCTTTATTCTTATCAAAGTTTAAACCATAATGTCTTATTACATCAATCCTTCTAGGACTTCTTCACATATTTTCCATCAGCCAATTTTATTAAACAATTAAATAAATAAAATCCTTAATTACATGTTTGCATTTTTGGGGGATGTTACCTCCTCACCCCCTTATTATGAACATGTTCCACATTGTTTTTGTCCTCTTCCATCAATTCTCGGAATAAGTCAAGATATTTTGCTACTATCTTGTCTTCTAATTCCCAAGTTGCTTCCTCGGGACTAAAGTGCTTCCATTGCACATTTAACTGAGCAATGAATCGGTTCCAAAGTGTTGTTTCTTTCGTGTCCAAAATGCATAAAGGTTCCACTTGAAATTCACCTTGAGGTTCCACCTATTCCACATTTAAATCAATAATGTGAGAAAAATCATGACTATTTTTTTAAATAATGAAACATGAAATACATTGTGTATCTTTAAATGAACCGAGAGTGCAAGTGCAAGTTTATATGCTACACATCTGATTCTTTCTAGGATTTGGAAAGTCCCACAAAACCGTGGAGCCACTTTGGTGCAACTCCCTAGCTTGAGAGAGATATCTTTGTGTTTGACCCAAAGATATACATGATGTCCAATAGAAAATTCCTTATGTTCTCTTTTCAAATCAACATAGCTCTTTTGTCGTTCTTGTGCCACCTTTAAGTGTTTCTTAACTTTTTGAACTATTTGTTCCATGTCTTGCAATAGATTTGGCCCGACTAGTAAACAATAGACGGCGCTATCCGAGCTAACTCAGGTAGTATGCTTTTTACCATACATGATTTTGAACGGGATCATTTTTTATGAGGCTTAATATCCATTATTGTATACGAATTCTACGAGGTGTAGATAATCCTCCCATCTAATGGGTTTTCCATAACATACATCCTTAATATGTCTTCAATTGCTTGGTTTGTAGGTTCTGTTTGTCCATCTAGTTCGGGGTGGTAACCAGTGCTGAAATTTATTCTAGTTTTTAAACCTACAAATAAAGTATTCTAGAATTTAGTCGTGAACTTGACATCTCTATCTAAGATTACCATTTTTGGCACTCTGTGTACAACCAAAATATTTCCTTTAGAAATATTTCTACAATATTGACTGCTTTATGAGTCGATTTCACAGGGATAAAATGCGTATATTTCCTTAGCTTATTGGCCACTACCATAATGGAATCATGTTGTTTCTGCATCTTAAGTAAACATGTGATAAAATCTAAGGAAATAACCTCCCACTTCAATTGAGTGATGGGTAAAGGACGAAACAAGACACCTAGATGTCGATGTTTTTTCTTTCACCTGTTGATATTCCAAGCATTTAGATAAATAATCAACAAAATCAATTTTTAAACCAGGCCACAAGAATAGCTTTCTCAAAGTAGTTAGCATTTTCTGGTATATGGAATGACGTGCAAAAGGAGGTTTATGCATCTCATTCAAAATAAATAATTTGATCTCTAAATTATTAGGCATATACAATATGTCCTTAATCCAAATAAGACCTCTTTGATCGATTTTGAAATATGTCGTGTTTAAGTTTATCACACTATTTTGTATTTCACTCAACATCTTTACATATTCAACATCTTGCATACTTGCTAATTTTATTTTATCCCAAAGATCACTCTTGGGATGACTCATTATTATTTCATAAAATTCATGAGTTCTTTGGCTCACTGTGTGTGCAACCTTATTTTCCTTACCTTTTATAGTTTTTACCTCAAAGTCGAACTGAGTTAGGAAATCCATCCATCTTGCTTGCCTCAAATTTAGTCTCGACTGTGTGAATAATTTTTGTAGGCAAGTATTATTAATTAACAACAATAATTTCTTCCCTATTAAGTAATGGTGCCACATTTTCAATGCATGTACAATGGTCATTAATTATATTTCATGAACTACATAGTTACGTTCATGTTCTTTCATCTTACGGGATTTGTAACACACAACGTGTCCATCCTAAGACAACACTCCTCCCACTCCCTCTTTACTAGCATATAACTGTGTAGTCTTTATAAGGGTTTGCCACTTTTAAGATAGGGGATTTTGTTAATAATTCTTTAAGTTTGTCAAAAAATTCTTAAAACTTTGATGACCATACAATATTTACACCTTTCCTTTGCAAAGAGGTAATAGGATAGGAAATTCTTGAGAACCCTTCAATAAACCGACAATAATAGCTGGTGAGTCCCATGAATGATCAAATATCAGCTACATCTTTGTGTACTGGCCAGTTAGATATTTCCTTTATTTTCTATAAATCTAGTGCGATTCCATCCTTAGGGATAATGTTACCTAAGTACTCAATTTTTGTTTTGAAAAAATAACACTTTTCTATCTTGGCATACAGTTGGTTCTCTCTTAAAGTTTGCAGTATGATCCTTAGATATTGTTGATGTTCCTCTTTTGTCTTAGAATAAATTAGGATATCATCAATGAATATCAACACAAATTGATCTCAATACTTGTTAAAAATATCATTCATTAGGAAGACAAATGTGGCAAGAGAATTTGTTAAATCAAAGGGAATCACTACGAATTTGTAGTGTTCATAATGGGTCCTAAAGTTTGTCTTGTTTATGTATTCATTTTTAATTATGATCTGGTGGTAGCGAGATCGTAAATCGAGTTTGGAGAAAACTTTATCTCCCCCTACTTGATCAAACACATCATTAATTTATGGTAGAGGATTCTTATTCTTTATCGTTACTTTGTTTAACTCCCTATAGTCAATACAAAGTCTTAAGGTCCCATCCTTTTTCTTAACAAACATTATTGGTGCTCCCGAGGGCAATACACTAGGCCTTATATAACCTTTAGCTAACAGCTCCTTTATGTGAATTTTTAGTTCATTTAACTCTCGAATACTCATTCTCTATCGTATTTTTGATACTGGTGCAGATCCAGGTATAAGCTCAATGCATAAATCTATTTCTCATTCAGGGAGTAATCCTAGAATTTCTTATGGAAACACATCTAGGAATTCACCTAGGATAGGATGTTCACCTAGTGATGTTGTATTCTCATTAAGGAGTAGGTCGGCGACCCTAACTTCATAGAGTTTGCACCCTTTTCTCAATCATTTCCTTAGCTTCATAGCAGAAATATGTCTTACGAAAACCAATTTAAGTATGTCATTTATTGTTCAAAGGATCTGATTTTCCACAATATATGTAAAAGCTTTTGAAAAAAAAATCAACACTACTTTATTCCTTTCTAACGAGTCCATGCCAATTATCATATCATACGATCCTAAATGTAAAACATTCAAGTCAATTCTGGTTTTATGACCATATAATTTAACTTCACAATCAACAATAAAATCAGCTACCTTTTGTTTCGTTCCCATGGCTAATTGGACAAACCAGGGTTTTGTATGTCCTACCTTGGTGAGTTGGTAGAGCTCCATCATATTTGGAGACATGTAGCTTAAAGTGGCTCCTTGATCAATTAATATAGAAAGGGTGTGATTAGAAATACTACCTTTGATTTCTACTATTACACATTGATGATCTTCCTATCGATCTTCAAGGGATGCATTAATTTGGTGGTAATTTTTGCCAATTTCCCCAACCATAGATGCTTTGTATATGTTTTGCAACATTCTAATCGCCACATTGAAACATGGTAAATTTGTTTGTAGGTGGGTTCTCTACACTCCCATAATTTTAGAGGTTTCGTAGATGCCGCAACAACCCCTTTTACCCCTATATTAGTGGGTTTAACATTTTTTTGTGGTGGCTATTCAATTTTGTTGTAAGAGTTTACATGGAAATTAATTGGCATATTTATGAAGGGTGGTGGTTTGAAGCCCTTCTTCTGTTGGTTAATTTTTTCTTGCTTCTTGTCCTTCCATGTTTTGGATTATGTTAATTTATACTGCTCAAAACATAATCATTCTTTTCTTAGTACCTCATCAAAAAAAATTCTATTGTCAAATTTAATCCGTTACTTATACTCTTGCGGTAAGCAGTTAAGAAACCTTTGTACCTTTACCTTTTTTTCCTTCATATAGGGTACGAACCGTAGAAAATATAGAAACTTATTTATGACATATTCCATTGTCATTTGACCAATATTTAACTCACAAAACACTTTTTTTTCTCTCATAAAAACTTTCGGACATATACTCTTTCTTAAACAGTTTCTTGAACTTTGCCCATTCTAGATTTTTCTCCTTCAGCTAGTGCGATATTTTGAGGTCCTCCCACCAAATGGTAGATTTTCATGTGAGTTTGTAGACTTCCATTCGCACTTTTATGTTGTTGGAATAGTTCTAAATATGAAAATATTTCTTAATATCTAGCAACTATGCTCTTGCTTTCTCCCTGGTCTTCAATTACCCATAAAAAATGGTGGGTTTAATTTTTTGAATCCACCATCCAAGTGATCCACTTTTATTTTTCCACTAGTTTTGACTTGATTTTCATATTTCTAGGTCTCATTGGATCAACTACCTTTTTTTTTGCACTTACATCCATTTCTCGGTCCCTCCTACTCCTGGTTCATTGTTCTTTTCCATTGTTCTTTTCATGTAAATTTTGCACTAAAATCTCATCGATTTCTTGTTGTTTTTCATGAACCTTCTTTAGTTGTTGATTGTGAGCTTTATAACTCTATATTTCCACGATCATATTCCTCATAGTTTCGAGTACATGACTTGCTTCCGAATGTTCTACTTCTCATTGTGTGGTCTTTGGTATCGCACATCATCTTCACGTCGATCCTCATATTGATTTTGTGAATCCATTATGTATCTTGTACACAATAATTTATGTGTGTATATGAAGCATTCAAATATTTTTTTATGACAATAACGTTACAAAATTATTTTTTGGCAAAAAAAGGATATTTCCAAAAAGGTGACATGGCTGAACGTGTGCTCTGATACCATATGTAAAATACCCCTAAATATATTTATTTCTTTACTTTTATTTTTCTTCTATGTTCGTATTTATCATGGGGTGGTCAGTTGGTAGGAAATATCCTATCACATCCATTCATATTGGGGAATAAACTATGTTATGAAAACAAAAAAATACATTGCCTTGTATTAAGGGGCCAAGGGGGTTTAATTATTTTATATAGAAATACAAATATTTAGTGTATATTTTATTACATTTCATGTAGAATCAATGGAGGGGAAGCAAAGGGAAAATCAGGGGACAAGGGCACAACGTATTGAGTTTGATGGAAACTGGATACTCAATCAAGATGTAAGATGGTTGATGCTAGTGTTCTATTGAAGTGTTTTCCTGGTGCTCATGTGTTTGGTTGGCTAATGCATCTTGAAATTGTTATTGGAATATAAGTAATGAAGGATTAGGATTTCTATCTTTTATATAAATGTTCTCAATTGGAAGTGTAGTTTAGGTGCATATTTCATGTCTATAAATCATGTTGTAATATCCTGAATCTTGGACCTACCATTTATAGGCATGAGCCTATTGATCAAGATGTTTATATTGATGTTTTATTTTTATATAGGGTAAAAGACCCCACTGCATATGAACATGATGATTTGCTTTGTATATTGGGTGTAAGCCAATTGTTGATGATATATGTATATATATGTTTTGTGTTGGGCATGGACCCTAAAGCACATAATCGATGAGATGTTTTGTGTAGAGCAAGCGGCTCTGGAGCACATTAGTACTTACATTTGTGTTGAGCATAAATCTCTAGAACACATGAAAATATAATTGGAAATGTTGGTCATAATCTCTATAGCATTCCATGTTGATGTTGAGCATAAGCTCTGTAGCATCGAATCCTTGGACATTATATCCCTAGGTGTATCATACAAGTACATCCTAGCATTTAGTGTTGGGAGAGAGCTCTGGAATTGCCGTATGTTTGTAACTCCCTATTATAAGTGTTGAGTATGGGCTCTCGTATGTGCTAGGGGTTACTGAAAAGATTAAAATCACCTCGGAGTGAAAATGACTCGAGAATAATATTGATCTCATCATACTTATTTTTAAGTGATTAAATGAAATTTTGAATTTTTGTATTCTCATCAAGTATTCAAGAACTATCACGTTATTCAAGGGAAATCCAACATGCAAGTATGTTTAGAGTTGCCTATCCTAGTAGACCTGAGCCATCTATCTACTTGACATTCATAAACAAGTGTCGTTAAGTCTAGGGATCATGACACATGATGCCCGAAGACAAGTGTTAACAAGTATTTTAATACTATGCCAATTTTATACATAGTATGTATAAAGAATTAATTATTATTTGTTATATAATTGAATGAATAAAGAAGAGAAGATCCACCAATTATTATTTATTATTAAAGGATTAATAAATAGTGAAATATCTATGAAAGACTAACTAGAAACTACTTACAAGTTCTTAAGTTAAGAATTGAAAATTACCCCACTAAATTAAAAAGAGCTAAATAAAGAAATCATGGATTTCTTGATTTAATTGCCCTTTTGACTAAAAAGTGTGTCTATAAAGACTCAAGCCAAGCAAAGGCTTGGATTTCTGATTTTTATCTAGGAGAACTATTATTCTGCCTATTTTTGCTCTCAGGTTTTTTCTTGGAGAACTTTTCCTGCAAGGGAAAGATGATTGATTCAGAACTCATTACTAGTTAGGAAACCCTACCTTAGGATCTCTAAGCTACTTGCATGTTGCAATCCAGCTCAAGGGGATCCGTATTTAAACCAGGAACAGTTCGGAGTCATGGTTGGGTTGAACGTGGTAGTTCCTAAGTGATTTGGTCATAAACAGAGACCAGATGTGCATTGAATTGTCAATGCTCATTATTTAAGTGTGCAGGTGTAGCCATTGACAAAGCTTCAAATTTAGGTCTGAAACCCTTGAAGGCCTATTCTATTTCTTTCCTAAAGTTTGATTGTTGTTTATGTTAATTAATGGTTGCAATTAAATTTCTAACCCTAATGGTTAAGTGTTATGGTTAACAATCTGCTAGGGTTTGTATCTGAAATTTACTAATCATAGGGTGGAGAATTTTTATTATGTGTTGTTTATGTTCAGGGTTGTATCTTTCATAAATTCTCCTACACTTACTAGGTTTGATCTTAGTATTATGTTTAGACCTTGTTATATGTATTTAATATTCTATTTACATATTCCCTTTGTGAGTAGAGGCTTGCCCTAAATTTTAATTGAAATGAGTTGAGTAGTAATTAATTAAAATATTAATTATGATAACTAATACAAGTATATATTGTAAACTAGATCTACTAAGAATGGATTTCATATAATAAACAAGCTAAATAAATTATTAAAGACCTTCGAAGGTCTGCTCCACATAATCATTGAAAAATAAAATACATTGCATAACTCGAACAAACATTGAAATTAATTCAAAGGGATATCATGACCATCCATGTGGTCCTTATCAAGAATGTGCCATAAAACCTAGAGTATTAAAATCTATAATAAAATATGATAAATCACATGCATTATATCTTTAAAAATCCCATATATTATTCATCATAAACATCCACCTATAATTTTACCAAATAAGCAATTCCTATTAATATGTATTAATAAATAGAGGTTTTAGTATTGACCCTTACAGGTTACAAATATAATTCCTAAACAAAATGAAACTTCACAATAAAAACCTTAACATAAATCATTACCAAAATCAAAACACATAACAAAATCCATAGCATAAATACCTAGTATCATTTCTATTATCATGTATAAAATATTTTACATTGTGGTATCGCCGAGGCCCAAATCCTGGATGTCATATACCTAGTCACACTAACCATGGCCAAGTTTCTAATCTAATCAGACAGTCACGCTACGGTAACGAAAACGACATCGTGGGTTTGATATAACCCTCGCCGTTACGGCCATATCCTTTTAATAAACAAATTACATATTAAAATTCCAACTAAGCTGTCGTAGTCATTGGGACATGAATACCATTCATGGCATGGCCTGCACCCATGCTGAGCCTTTACAAAACCAAAAGTTCAATACTCTGTATAACACACAGTCTCCATTAACGCTAACGTAGAGTATACGGTGGCAAGCCAATGGGCTACGACACCATTGCTACAATGGTGCACACCATTGCATAACGCCCCAAGCTCTAGTAGCTTTCCCAAACTTAAAATACAATCAATACAAACGGATTGATGGGCATACTTCCAAAACCCAAGCCATTATAATTAAACAGAGTAAAATATACAAGCTTAAAGCGACAATCGAACCCAGTAAGTCAACATTTTAAAACGTAGCATTAAAATAACTACAGAGTCCCGAATTTTACACAGTATAATATATTAAAAATGTTGAACGAAATCATATGCATTTCATACCAAAACACATTACATTCTTCACATAAAATCCAACGGGTAGTGCATTTACATAGAAGGGCACGAATCCTCTCTTACAAATAGTCAAGTATTAAAAATGTTAAATGACAAGCTATGAGCTATGGAACCATTACAAGTAATGGTGCAACCATGGCTCAAATGCTAAACATCCCAGCAAGAGCCAAAAACCCAGAGAGACCTACATTATAACCCCAAAGGAAAAGTCAACAAGTGCCATTCTAAAGCCCCAACCCTATAAATAATCCCAGCTCATAAATGTCAAGAACGAGAGGAGGCAAGTAAATCTTGCTAGCAGGCTTACCATGGGCGTGAAGTAGCCACCCCAAATTGTCAGCATAGCCCTGTGCCAACCCCAGAGCACATTCATTTCCACCTTCAAAACAAATCCAAGGATGGAATGAGAAGCATGACCATGCCACGAAGAAAACAATGAAGCAATGCATTTTACAGAGAGTCTTGTCCAGCTTACCTACAAATCAATGGAGGTTGCCTGTGTCCTCCAACTTCTCAAAGGCCACAAAAAACCACAGTGCCAAAACCACATAATGCACAAACAACAAATTCCCAAATCCTTTGTCAAGTGTATTCACAAACCCCAATGGCATTAATGGCACCATCTAGTGGTCACTAATGCATCCACAAACCCTCACTATAGCTTATGTTTCAATGTGATATTACATACCATCGAAGTCATGAGTTAAACCCTTTATCCTATGGTTTTTCCACCCTTTAAAGATCAATGCAGACTTCATACTTAGGACATGGTATGTATACCATAGTCTCCCAACCCAATAGTATGCGCAGACCTTAACAATATGGTATAGTGTTT
This sequence comes from Pseudotsuga menziesii, assembly GCA_001517045.1. Classification (NCBI taxonomy): domain Eukaryota; kingdom Viridiplantae; phylum Streptophyta; class Pinopsida; order Pinales; family Pinaceae; genus Pseudotsuga; species Pseudotsuga menziesii. The sequence goes on from LPNX010940786.1 coordinate 13,612, forward strand.
ACAATCTTATCCCTTAGCATCAAATATTAGGTTCTTACATGCCCTTCGCTAGTTCTTATAGGTAGCGTATGTGCGTATATCTTTAGTATAGGCTTTGTAATATTTAGGAATCATGGAAAACGTAGTATGCTATGATTCCTTTGCTAGGAAGAACAAGCATAAGTTTCCAAACTCGTAACCAAGGGAGACCTACAAAATAGAAACAAGAGGAGAGTAATTAATTAACCAAGAGATAGATAATTAATAATGGGAAGGACAATAAGATAATTCACATCATCTAGTTAATTAACTAATAAATATAATTAATGAACATAGGGATTACCTCAGTTGTAAAATAAAACAGTAGTAAAAGTGCAAGGCGGAACTGGATGTATAAATAGGAACTGAATTGCGTCAAGTAACCAATAATCCGATGTCGCAAGAGTAACCTGTAAATCAATAAATAAGGTGCCTTATTTTGTATTAACTATGTATTCCTGCATAACGAAGAAGGACCTTACCTCTTAGATCGTCATGGGAGAACGAGACCCGCCACTCCACCACTTTGTTCCCATCAACAAGGTTAAGTTAGCTTTTATTAAATAAACAAAGTACACATGTGCCCGAGCAAAACAATGATCTATAAAATTCATTAATTCACCAACAGTAATAAGATATATCAATAATTTAAATAACATAAATAAGACATAAGACATAAATGAACTAATAGTCACTCAATGGATAAGAGATTAACAAGACAGTAGGGGTAGATTCTGAAGAGATCGAAAGTATAAGTAGCACCTGTATTTCCGCATGAGTAATAATGATCCCATTTGAGTAGTTTTCAATAGCCTATAAATTATTTTTTATTTTCAAATTTTGGGGACATTACAAGTAGTATCAGAGCCCAGTTTCAATACTGAGAGACTTATGGGCGCACCAGGCATTCACGCAAAGAAAATAAAGCATGATAAGTAATTTTTGTTACTAACATAATTTTTTGCGGCTATTTAAAATTTTGTGTTTCAGGAAAAAAAATTCAGCGCTCTTCTGTTTATGAATACCGAGGAAGAAAACAGCTCGCAGAAAGAAATAACTACCCCCACTTCGGAAGTGAAATTGGCAGTCGAGTTAAACTATGATGTGCTGAAAACTTTGCACAGTCTTCAAGCTGAACTGAAAAGTTTCAGAGAAGATAATCTAAATGAAAGAAAGGAACAACAAGCTATAAATGAATCATTATTTTGTAACATGGCAGGAGGGAGCCCGCAAGGTAAACCTACCCAGTCCATGAACAAATCCAAAAGAGAACCGTACCATGAGCAATCAAGTAGCCCAAGAGAAGCATAAAAAGAATGTACACCTAAAGCAACTAAAGGAGATCATCACATTCCTGCTAGTGATGACTCACTTTCTCCACGCAGAAAGAGGCAAATAAATGATGACAGTTTTTAGGGGGAGTTTCGAAAAATGAGAGCCTCGACCTATTAAGGTGAAGTAAATACAGGAGAAAAGGCTGAATAATTGTTGTTGGGAATAACTATTCAAGTGTGATGCAGGATAGGCTTTCCATCTACAACCTGAATGGTAAGGAAGCAAGATGGTGGGTGATATTTAAAGCACACCAAGAAAGATGAACCGCAAGAAATAAACTAGGAAAACTTCTAATATATTTTCCAAGAAAAATACATCTGAGAAAGGTTCTTTGAACACAAGGTAAAAGAGTTCCATGAACTGCACATGGGGTCCATGAATATGGATGCATTTATAAACATATTTCTAGATTTGTTGCATTATGTATCATATATCAAAGAAGAGAAGGTGAAGATCCAGCAGTTCCTAGGATGTCTTCCTCCCAGTTTTCAGGACGAGATTTAATTCAACATGCTAAAGACTCTAGATACTGCACTACACAATGGACGTCTCTATTATGAGCATGGGAAAACATGACAAGAAAACAAGAACTGAAACAGAGAAAAGTATAGAAAAGTTTTTGATAACCGCAAGCCCGGGTAAAATCCGTAGCCTTATAGGAAGCAAAATAATAGATTTCAAACAAACAAGAACTTCAACAAAACTGGTACGAGGCCTTACGTACCATCTCCTAATGGTAATAAGCAAGTGGCGAGTGGAGACAATGGAACCCCTTTAGCGATCAAGTTCTGGAAGTGCAACGGGCCGCATTATGCCCAATATTGTAAGAACAACAACAGTGGAGTCTTGCATAACTTGCAAGAAGAACCTATTGTTGAGGATATAGTAGGAACCCCACGAATGTATGTAGCATTAGATGACCGACATGTAGACCATCAAGCTACAATGTTCGAGATCAAAGGTAAGATATTGAACACCTATGTTTCAATACTTATTGATCACGGTGCTTGACGGAGTTATGTTGCACCTAATATTATTGATTAATGAATCTTAGGCAAAGTAAAGCATGTTAAACCTTGTGTCAAAACCCCAAATTTTCATAAAAATTAAATTTTTTTGATGTAACATAAATTGTTTAAAGCCACAGTTTATGAACTGCTAGCGGTTGATGGATAAATGAAACAGTTAACAAACTAACGATTAACTTAAACACATATAAATTAATACTATTTTAATTTTGATATGTGATGTAGAAAATATGCATTCAGTTGTTTCTAGTTGTACTGATGATTTTATTTCTCAAGTAGGTGAGAAGTTACTTTCTAACTAGGGATTACTTAGCGATTGCTAACTTACCTAGATTTATGGATCTTACAGGCTTGACAAGTAAATTTTGAACTAGTAAGAGTTTATTAAGGCGTTAATTCTAGATATACTTTTTTTAGCATAAATATAGTGGTAGAGTAAAAGTTTGCTTATTAGTATTCAAGGGTACTATGAGGTAAAGTATCTTTCTTTAATTGTTTGCAACTTTGAAAGTATTTTAAATTCATGTTGTAAAGACCAATAACCTTACCATTCTCAATGTTTTTCCTTAGTATGACTTTTATTTCAGAGAGTTCTTCTTTCTAGCTACTAGCCAAGTTACTTATAGAGTTCACGATTTCGTATAACAATTCCTTTACTAACATAAGAGTTTACTGCTGTTATTATTTCTAAAATTTAAAATACTACTTTACAGTATAGAAATAAAACTAAGTCTTCTAAGAAGAAGCTTATAAATGTACCCTCGACTATACTTTTACTTGCGCCCTCGTAGAGGAAATTTATCATCTTATTATTGTATTATATCTATAAATGGTAACTTGCACAAATTTCGTCAAGTTGTGAATTCTATCTCCAAATTTCTTCATGACATAAGTAATGTGACAAAATTACGATATCATATTATTTATTTCTAATAACAAGTGATACTAAATTTATTCTTGAATAGTTTTACTATCCTTTACTACCAAGTCTAATCTAATGTTGATTTGATTCATCTTAGAGCTTTGGTATCTTATGAAGAAAATGATCATGTACTTCCAAGAAGTTTATCTTACACTTAGTACGCTTGATTACATTCAAAAGTAGGAGTTATTCTCGGGTGTATTTATTACTTGCTTTCATTTACAAAGTTATGATGTATAAACAAGCTCTTTATCCACTAGTGTTTGCATAAACTAGTTCTAATAGCATAGATAGGCATCATTTATGTTTATAAAAAGAAATGTTCAGTAGTAGTATAATCACTTCATGTTCAACAACTTTTACTATACTATTGATCTCTTCATAACAATTTTTATTAAGAAGGATTGTAAGATCCTTATGAAACAAGGACATCGATGCAAAAATATGTTTTGGTTCGTTACCATCTAAGATTTTAAAGTTTATAACACAAGGTTTATTGATACTACAAAAACCTTGTTCATTAACCTAGCTTGACTTCATAGTTTATCATTGGAATGATATGTTATTGACTTTGTATTTTATAATGTCATTATAGTCGTTGTTTAAATTATTAACAATAATTGGTTGTCTCAACAATGCGGTGACAACTATATCATTCGAACCATTGTGGATGGAATAATTTGGTGGGAATGTGGAACGTTTACCACCGTGCAATTCATAGATTAAAATCCTCCATCGCAACCCTAACTCCTCATTCGTTGTGAAGGGTTTTGGTCTTTGCTCTGTCTAGTTTACCGCGGCCATGAGGGCTTGCTTGTGCTCATCTCCAGCTCCTTTGTCCTTGTGTATAGGAGTGTTGACACTCTAGTGTGATAATGGAGAGATACATAGTTTGCATTTGATTTCTCTTTGCATGCATTGCATTGCTGTGCATATAGTTGTTATCTGTCAGTAGTTTATATTGTCAATTTCCTGTATGTCCATTTCCAAGGCTTTAATCCTGCTTCAGTCGTCGGTGTAGTATGCGTTTTGAGCCCGATGCCTCTATATTAAGAGAGAACGAGGGTTATGGTGTTCGTTGTGCTGGTTGTCTCCTTCGTGGTTTCAGATTTCTTTGCTTTGATGTAATAATATGTTTTACAATTGTTTGTAACTTTTTAAGTTACAGTTACAACTATATAACTCAATTTCTAATTAAGGTTTTGATAATCACCTATATGTTACAACTCGCCCTTATGCTGGGAGGAACCCTCTCCAAGTTTGGATTGACCAACAGACCTACAGGTAAGCCTCGGTTACAATGTGGAAACTCCCTTCTTGGCAATGGTTAGGGGAAAGGATTTTGTAGCATCACTCACAACCTCGACCTGAAAACTCAAAGTGTAAGTAAATATCACTATAAGTACCAACTCTAAAACTCTGTCAATTTGTGATTATAATTGATAGGGGTAAAGACTAAAATCTTCGAATGACTAAAAATAACAATTGGCGATGAACCCGCTAGGGGGAAGGGGCATTCATGAATAGAACCTAGCGACTCGATCAATGATCACTATGGGTCATCAGATTTATTCTGAGTGCTAAGGAATTTGTGAGTTGTGATTACTTACTAACACGACAACCTGTTGTGCATAAATTGGAATCAATTGAGAAACAATGCTTTACTTATTGAGGAAATGAGGGGGCATGCAAATTGTCGGAGTACAGTAGTTAACTCGGTTATTAATTTATATGATTCCACTATGCTAAGGAGGTTGTTATTAATAATATGTACCAAAGGATAGGGAAAGAGGATCTTTCCTGTAAGTAGATAAAAAACTCCATTAAGATAAATATGTATGTATGTATGTATGTATGTATGTATGTATTCCTCGAATGAAAAGAGAAAGAAGAAAAGTATTAGAAGGCATAAGACTTCTATGAATACCTCTTATGTTACTCTTTGAATATAGTTCCAATATCTTATGCATAGTTAAAAATGTTAGTATAATGTTACAAGACATGTGTCAATCTTAAAAGGGAAATTTGATTCCTCATTTACACCACATAATGGGAATATATGATATTTCAATGCTTTTGTCTCATACGACAGTTATGACCTCCTATTAAAAAAAAAGCGGGGGAATAGCACCATGTGATATATTTGTAAGGGAAACATTTAATATAGGATGCACAACTAGTATTAAATGAAGGGGCATAGTTATCATATGATGCCTTTTGTAAAGTTTGAAATTATTGGGCATTATTTAAAAGAATGGAGAATATTTTAGTGCATCGGTGATTTAAAGGGTTAATATAATCATAATGGAAAAGTTAATAATCAAAAGGGGGTAAGAACTTTTATAATAACCCTTAATAAAAACCCAATACCTTAGTATAGTTAAAAGGAAAATATGTACAATTGAAAAAGTTAAAATACTAAAAGAGGGAAAGGGTGTTCTGGGAGGTAAAAGCTTGGGAAAATAAAGGACAGATAACTATATTCTATCATGAAGTAACCCTCTCTAAATATATATATATATATATATACTGCATCAATCTCCTTATGTTAAGCGAGTTGGTTTTAAAGCGAAAAGGAAATGGACTTTCAAATATAATATAAAATATATGGGTGAATTCTTAAATATTTCAGAGGAGTGTGTTAGTTAAAAAAAATAAAAAATAAAAATAGAAGTGATTATAGTTGACGGGTTATGAATTGTATAAAATACCAAAAAGGGATAAGTGGCTATATTCTTTAATCCCACATGCTTTAGGAGAAAAGAAATGAGAACACCGTGATTGTTTTAAAGAAGTAAAATGCAAGATGAAAGGAACACGGCCTCTGGGAAGTTGGTAAAACATAAAGATGGATCACCAATGAAGGCTTGGAAAGGAGTTGAATCCCATTGCAGAGAGGGCGTGATCTGTCAGCTGTCGCTCTACGAAAGTGGTAATTGTTTCCCTGCCTTGTAAAACTAGAGATTACTTTTTGTTTTGGCCTGCATTTTCCATGATTTGAATGCTTTCATTATTTGGGAACCAGGGGTCTTGCCTAGCCGTAGTTACTGATGTCCATGAGGTTTCAATTGTGTATGGCTAGCATGGGAACATTTCTTCCTTATCAGTTAGAGTAGAAGCAACTCCCTCTCTAACATTGATTTTCCAGAATATATTGACCCTAGAAATAGTAGAGTGGAAAAATAAAATACTTTGTAGTTATTATTTTAGTTCGTTGGGCCTGTCAAAGTAGGAGGGTACCTTGTTTGGGTTGGTACCATATTTATAAACCTGTAATCGTGGACTGATTGCGTTTTCCTTTCTGTTAGTTTCCTTGTATGCTTGATGGAGCAGAGCCTTCTCAATGTCGACAAACCTGTAGATAAGTCTATCATTGTTTTTATTTGGGCTGTTAATTTCCAGCAGGGGAGAGGGTTCATCCTTTGCTTTGACTTTGATTTCTTCAGTTGCAATCATAAGTTGGTTTGTTTTGGATTGATTTCTTATTTAATTCTCTTGTGAGAATAGCCCTCTGTTTTTCTGTGAATTATTGGGATATTATAGCCATTGATTTATTTATCGAATATTATATTGGGTAGTGTCTCCCCTTCTAAGGAAATTCTTTAAACACTTTCATTTTCACTCACGGGAGGTCGAAAGAGTAATAGCTCCATTCCTATGGTGATTGCAGTGGAGTAGTGTATCTTTTGGTTGTTGTGTTGCTGTTTATGAACTTGTTAGACCAGATTTTTTAACCCCCTCTGTATGTTAAACCCTGCACGACATTTCCTTTTACTATTGAAATTGAAATCGATAATCGAGTGGTTATTTTGCATACTACTCTGTGTGAAAATATTAAAACTAGGTTTCGAACACTTGCATGTTGCAATTGCTGGGAAATGAGTGATTTATTTTAGATTTTTGTTTGGCACGCTGGGCCATGGAACCATTAGAACCCAACAAGCAATGGATGGTTGGATTCTACAAGTAAGCAGTTTGTTTAAGAAATCTGAACCATAACCCCCCTTCTATGATTTTTTTGGATTTCAACAGACTTATGGTGGAGTTGAAATTTTTGAACTGTTATACGAATCAAGAACCACATCTTCTGGTCTACATGAGCATCTTTTGAATAGGTTTTACCGGTCCTCCTTTTATGCTTGTGTGACCCATGGGAGAAGTTTGCAAAGGGAAGGTTGGGAGAACGATATTTATTGTAAAAATTTTCTTCTCATGTGTTGGTTTAAGTACAAGTTGCATTATGTTTTATAGCCAAATGATTGAACTTTTTAATATTGAACTAGGAAAGGATTTCTAACCTCACACCTTACCTTAGTGGGTTCGTTACCCAAGCTTGGGGGTGAATCTAGGTGGAATAATGCACGTTAGATTGAGTCAGTTGGTTGGGAGGAATGTTGAAAATGAGCCTTTAGTTGGATCAATATTTTAATTTAGAAAATGAAGATGGTTAAAATTCCTCCTTGGTTTATGCTTTCTTTTTAAATAGTTGAATATTCAAGTATGATTTTATGCATAATCATGGATGAGTTACGTGGTTAAATCTAAGTTTTGAGTGCAGGGGGAGGTATCGCAACAAGGATGGAAAATAGCCTTCATATGATGAAATTATGGTGTACACCATACAACATATATAAAACCGAATTTGGAACTCAATTGCTTGACCTTTCTCCTATTACTTTTGTTTATAAGAAGTGATGAATACTATAAGATTGGTGTTATGGATTGTATTCAACATAATTAAAAATAGGATGCTTTAGTGTTGTTTCTTTCCAAGGGCAGTTATGAGACCAATATATTTTATTCATTGTTTTGTCTAAATTTGTAAATGGAAAGGAATCTCGTAATTGCGTGTGTAGAAAATTGTTGAAGGGTGGACAAAATACTTGAATCATCTTGCAGGAAAAGGGGTAAGAATAAGCGTATGAACTCAAGATAAATGTAAATAAACATAAACATTTATGTGTCTTGAATATGCTTTTGTGTAGTCTGATCGTAAATAAGAATATGTATGTTAGTGATTATCTTTGGTTTTTCTTAAGAATGTTTTAGGGTTAAGTAACATAAAAACTACCTTAATCCAATTGGTATAGGTAAATCTTCTTGTTATAAAGTAAACTAAAGCAAGATTGTATAAGGGAAAAAATTGGTTGTTAATCCTTATAAGGTGATAGATAATCTAATAAGGGATAAAAGTTAGAGTTATCACTTAAAGGTTCCTTTTCCTAATCTGTTAAATTATGAATCCTAGGAATGAAAGGAATGGCTGATTTTTTTTATTTGGAATGCCTGATCTTATTTTAGTATGCTTTACTTTCATCGCTCAAATGTTGTAAGAGTAGTGGTATCATAGACTTAAATTTATAATTCGAGAGGAAAAATCTCTTATCGGTACTTGGGAGCATTACATATGGTATCAGAGTGCCAAGGTTGAAGCACTCGGGCCTATTTGGGCTCAAAAATGATCCTGCACATTTTGTTTTAGTAAGTGACGATCGAGTTTTGCTTGAAGGAATCAACGAACTCAAATTGATCTACAACATAAGTACCTTAAGATGTAGCTACTACAAATAATCATATATATTGGTACTTATTGTTTGGCCCAACAAGGTAAGTACATCTTCATTTTCTAAATTAAGTTGATATTTTGTTTGTTTTTGAAAATGTTTTATCCACGGCTAAGACAATTATCTCCTCTCTATTTGAGATGCATAAAAACTTTTGGTAAGGTATGTAAGTTTGCATAAATGCGCACTGGACCGATAAAATTATCATATAATAGTAATGTGGAACTTGAATCACTAACCTTTAGGGACTACATTCATAGTTTGGACTACGCATTAATGAACTGATATATATTGGAAAGGATTCTTGGAACTTCCATGTTGAAAAATTATAATAGGTTATATTAGAAAACGTGGTGAACGTTGTTGTTAAGGACTGGCATGAAAAAGGGTCACTGCATTATCATTAAAATATAGGACTGGTAGGGAACGTGTGAGAATTGAATCAAAATTTAAAGTTCTGTATCTTTTGTGTTTGCTATTAGCAATGAATAAGGATATGTTTTTTACAGGTCCCATTCATGTCATGGAAAATAAGTAAAAACTTACCTTACACCATTTTTGAAATAAGGAAGTAAAAGATCTTGGAGATAACCCAGTAGCTTCTTGGAGATGACCAGATAGCTATTAAACAAATTTTGATGAATTAATCGTTTAAGGAAGGAGTAAATACATTACCCCAAAATCCTAGAAAAGTGTAGCTAAAATTATTATGTGTAGCTAGAAACATAAGTGCAGCTAGAAAAGAAAAGAAAAAATTTAAAAGCACATATTGTTATGAAGGTATGCAAAAATATACATTGTATCAAATGGATGTTAGTAGTAAGGCACAAACGCATAAACACTAACACCTTATATGAACGATTTTCTAAGAACAATTGTTTCGGTTGGGGATATTAGATTCAAAGGAAATACAAGTTCTCAAGGTTTGGGTACATAAAGAAATGGAGAGGAACAAACCATTGATGCTCCCCCTACGTGTGTGCACATCAGTAGCATATGACCTTGAGTCCTAAATGGACATAAACCTGAGGTAGAGTTATGTGTTTTCATGGAATTGCTATCGTCTTGTCATAAAATAATAGCTTTGGAAATAGTGGTGAATGATGATATAAGGGTATACTAATTGGTTTCTAAATATGCTATCTTGTGAACTATTATAAACTAGAATTGGAATTACTTATAATAAGTTCTAATTATATTTTATTAGCTACTAAATGAATGTTACGTGGATGCAGAACCTAAATGAAAAGTTGTGGTGAAGAGATTCGGGCTAGATACAATATTTCTACTATTGTGAAAACTGGCATGCAAGTGAAGCCTAGGAATTAGGCTGTGCACATAGAGACTATTGATCTTTCATATGTACTCGTAAGGTACGAAAACAAATATTTAAATTCATGAAAGTAGATTTACTTATGAACTTGGGCTATAGTGTAGTCGATGTGAGTAATAAAATGCATTGTGCTTAAAAATCAATAAAATGCCTAAGTGGTAAAAAGAGTGCACTAGTATAAAGGCTCTTATCTGACGAATGAGAAATGAAGTAAGACACGACTTATGCTAAAAAGTTTGATGTTATTTGAATCAATAGTATGATAAACTGACCCCCTATGGAGTGATTGTAGGCATGGGAAAATTGTGGCCATGAGGAGTGCTAAAGCTCTAGGACTACAATGAGTTACAAAGATATGAGAAAATCTCATGCACATAAATTTGTTACCATGAGGAAGTGGTAATGAACGTAGTGGATGAAAGCTACCTTGTTTCCCCCTGGGCCAGCGAGGGACCATAGTGCATTCTGGGGACGCCTAGATGTAAGACGTTTTGGTTAAGACTCGTTCCGCACACATTGAGAGGACTGTCACAAGAGTGGGGGCTCTATGAAGGGAATAACCTCTAGGTGTTGTGTTCTGCGAGAATGGAAGTGCCTTAGCTTGGAAAAGTGCCCTGAATAGCACAAGAAGGAGATACGCCTAAGGAAGCAAATCATCCTTGTGTTGGGTAGCTTTCATCGGTAAGCACCTTGAATAGCACACGAAAGGAGATAGGCCTAAGGAAGGGTATCGTCCTTGTGTTGGGTGGCTTGTATTGGTACTTGGGAGTACTATGAGCACTTGGAGTGTTAGGATGGAGGACATCTAGAGAAAAGACTAATGCGAGTAAGAGGTATGTGCATTACAGGTAAACTTGTAGCTATGAGGTAATATGGTTATTGGCAAATAGATCTGACATGTATATTGGAACCCCTGTGGATTATGAAAATTGTATAGTGTTGGATTCTGAGTTATAAATGGTTATCCATGTCGATGTTACTATAAATGCATATATATGTTTAAAATGCAGGTTTCTGACCTAATCCCACCTATTAAGAGGGATTAAGAAATAAAAAGAGTAAGCAAACAGAACCTGAAGAAGGAATGGAGACGAAGCTGGGAAAATAGGTAACACCGAGGATGGTGTTAATTCGAAGGGGTAGAGGACATAACATCCCTCACCACCTCTACCCAAAAAGTCACAGTGTAAGTAAACATCACTGTAACTACCGACTCTAAAATTTCGTCAAGTTGTGAGTATAATTGATAGGGGTAAAGACTAAAATCTTCGAACGACTAAAAATGGCAATTGGCGATGAACCCACTAGGGGGAAGGGGCATTCATGAATAGAGCCTAGCGATTCGATCAATGATCACTATGGGTCATCAGATTTCTTGTCAATGCTAAGGAATTTATGAGTTGTGATTAGTTACTAATACGACAGCCCATTGTGGATAAAATGGAATCAATTGAGAAACAGTGCTTTACTTATTGAGGAAATGAGGGGGAATGCAAATTGTCGAAGTACAGTAGTTAACTCAGTTATTAATTTATATGATTCCACTATGCTAAGAAGTTTGTTATTAATAATATGTACCAAAAGATAGGGAAAGAGGATCTTACATGTAAGTAGAGAAAAAACTCCATTAAGATACATACATACATACATACATACATATATATGTGTGTGTGTGTGTGTGTGTGTGTGTGTGTGTGAGGGATGATTTTAAGAACCCCCCCTAGAATTATATCTATAAAAATTGGGCGAATTTCTCCGATATATAGGAAAAGTTGAAGGCGATTTTATCAATAATATAATATGTATATATAAAAAATTTGGCGAATCTTTTATTTTATTATATAATGTTGTAAAAATTTGGAGAATCTTTCATTTTATTATATAATATTGTAAAATCTTGGCGAATCTTTCATTTTATTATATAATGTTGTAAAAACTTGGCGAATATTTAACTTCATTATAAAAAATTGTAAAAACTGGTGAATCTTTCACTGATTTATATAATATTGTCAAAATAAAAGAATAACAACATTAGTCAAATAACATGAATCACATCATCAACAACAAAACATGTAGACTCATAAGTCACAACAGGAAGGTGTCAGTGAAACACAACTACACTGACTAGATTCACGGCAAGTGGGGACTCCACTTGTTATCTCGTCCCTTAATGGTCCAACGAACATGTGGGGACCTGAATCTTGAAAAACTGATAAACTCATAGAATCATACATTATGCTCGATATTGGCCTCCACTAGCCAATGATGGTCATGGAGGCTAATAAAATTATGCATTGTAATTATGCCAATTGATTATTTCATTAGATGAATGTTGGTCTTGTGCCCATAGGTATCCTACGATCAATGCATATGAACCTAGTGCATAGACCATTTTTCTCTTCGCTTAGATATGTAGAGATCGTTTATTTTTTTTAATAACGATAAGTATTTACAAAGAAAATATATAGTCAGCGTAAAATAATTGAAAAATTGAAGAAAATTAATTCATGCAACTAAAATTTAATAAAAGAATCTTTTCTCAAATCCTAAAACCAACCTTCATTCAAGCTACAACAAAGGGTTAAATCAAGCATTGAATGAGAACTAGAATCATTCAAAGGAATTAACACAATATTTAACCAAAATACACACAAACTTCAAAA
>LPNX010940789.1:0-104890 GCA_001517045.1 Pseudotsuga menziesii
ATAAATTAAATTCATTTTTGTTTAATTTTATTTACAAGTTCAAGACAAATAAATGTTAAAAGACAATAAATTTTTGGGAATTTACAATGAATCTTAGTCATATCATTTTAGAGTTATTTTATTAATTTTATTTATAGTCAATTTAGAAAAGTAACTTAACCATGGTTTTTTATATTGTGCATAAAAAGTAGTGTAGGAGGTGAGTTGTCATATATACCTACCCCATAAAACCCCTAACTCATAATATTTTAATATATCTTATATTTTTGTAGTACATATCTTAGGAGGCCCATTTTTTACCTCAAATTCTCTCTAATGCGTATTTTCATAAAAATAGAGTGAAGTTGCTCTCGGACAAAAAGAATTCACTGTTTTAACAATCCCAAAATGCACACGCATTATATAGACTCAAAACGTGTATGTGATTTGTATAACCAAAACACGCACGCGATATGTTTAAACACAATTAATGGGGTGGGTGCATGGCTAAGGCTTTCTTAATTTCTTAAAGATTTCTTAATTTATTTATTATTAAGTTTTCTTATGATTATTATTCCATTCTCATCATTCTTATTACTTTAGTTTATGTATTTATTCTTCTTAATGTGGTTTATTACATACATTCCCCCTTAAAGAAACGCCATCTTTAAGCTCTTTTTTTAATGTTACTTATATATTACTTGGTGAATTACTTGTTCTTACTATTATTATTATTATTATTTGTTTATTTATTATCATTAATATTATTGGTTTACCTTTTTTTCCACATAACACTTGATGGCCCCTAAAATGGTATATTATTTGACCCATCTAATGGAACTTAAATTTATTGTTAGGAGGAATAAGGATTTAAATAAATAAGATAAATTTAATTATTTTTCTAAAGCCTATGCATGTCTTGTGGAAATTGAAGGTCCCTCTAGTGAAATGGATGATGATGTTGATGATGATGATGATGAAGATGAAGATGATGAAGTTGATGATCGTGTTGATAATAGTGATGATCATGATGATGGTGATGATGACGATGGTGATGATGATGTTGATGATGTTGATGTTGATGATGATGATGATGATGGTGATGATGATGATGATGATGAAGATGAAGATGATGATCATGTTGATGATGATGATCATGATCATGATCATGATGACGATGGTGATGATGATGTTGATGAAGATGAAGATGATGATGAAGATGAAGATGATGAGGAAGGTGATGATGGTGATCATGATGATCATGTTGATGATGATGATGATGATGATGATGAAGGTGATGAAGATGAAGATGAAGATGATGAGGAAGGTGATGATGGTGATGATGATGATCATGTTGTTGTTGATGATGATGATGATGATGATGATGAAGGTGATGATGATGATGATGATGATGATGATGACGATGATGGTGATGATGATGATGATGTTCATGATGTTGATGTTGATGACGATGATGATGAAGATATGATGTTGATGAAAATGAAGGTGATGATGATGATGATGATGATGATGATGATGATGAAGATGAACATGGTGAAGATGATGATGATGATGATCATAGCGATGTTTATGATGATGATCGATGATCAATGATCATGGTGATGATGATGAAGATGATGATCATGTTGACGATGATGATGACAAGGATGGTGATGATGATGTTGATGTTGATGATGATGGCGATGATGATGATGATGATGATGATGGCAATGGTGATGATGATGACCGTGTTGATGATGATGATGATGATGAGGATGATGGCGATGATGATGAACAATGATGATGATGATGATGACGACGATGGTGATGATGATGAAGGTGATGATGATGATGATGATGATGAAGATGACGACGATGGTGATAATGTTGATGATGATGATGTTCATGATGTTGATGTTGATGATGATGATGATGATGAAGATGAAGATGATGATGATGATGATAATGATGAAGATGAAGATGATATTGATGATGATGATGATGATGAAGATGAAGATGATGATGATGATGATGCTAATGATGAAGATGAACATGATGAAGATAATCACGATGATCATGGCGATGTTGATGATGATGATGATGGTGATGATGATGTTGATGATGAGGAAGGTGATGATGATGAGGATGGTGATGATGATGATGATGATGACGATGGTGACGATGATGATGTTCATGATGATGATGACAATGATGCTGATGATGATGTTCATGATATTGATGGTGATGCTGATGATCATGTTGTTGTTGTTGATGATGATGATGATGATGATGATGATGGTGATGTTGATGATGAGGATGATGATGATGATGATGATGATGATGATGATGACGATGGTGATGATGATGTTGACGATGCTGACGACAATTGTGATGATGATGTACATGATGTTGATGGTGATGATGATGATCATGTTGATGATGATGATGATGATGAAGGTGATGATGATGACGATGGTGATGATGATGAAGATGATGATGATGATGATGATGATGATGATGATGATGAATATGAACATGATGAAGATGATGATGATGAACATGGTGATGTTGATGATGATGATCAGTGATCAATGATCATGGTGATGATGATGATGATGAAGATGATGAAGATGATGATCATGTTGATGATGATGATGATGATGATGATGATGACGATGATGATGACGATGGTGATGATGATGTTGATGATGATGATGATGATGATGATGATGACGATGATGATGACGATGGTGATGATGATGTTGATGTTGAGGATGATGATGACGATGATGAAGATGATTATGATGATGATGATCATGTTGATGATGCTGATGATGATGATGATGACGACGAGGAAGGTGATGATGATGATGAGGATGAGGATGATAATGATGATGATGAGTACGAGGATGATGACGATGATGTTGATGATGACGATGACGACGATGGTGATGGTGATGTTCATGATGTTGATGGTGACGATGATGATCATGTTGATGATGATGATGATGATGATGATAATAATGATGATGAAGTTGATGATGATGATGATGATGATGATGGTGATCATGATGTTGTTGTTGATGATGATGATGATGATGATGATGATGATGATGAAGATGAACATGATGAAGATGATGAAGATGATGATGATGATGAAGATGAAGATGATGATGGTGATGATGAGGATGATGAAGATGAAGATGATGAAGATGAAGATGAAGATGATGATGATGATGATGATGATGATGATGATGACGAAGATGTTGATGACGATGGTGATGATGATGTTGATGATGATGATGATGAAAATGATGTTAACTACAATGATATTAACTACAATTCTATTTTGATTTTACAAAACATGCATGCATTTTGTTTGTACATAACACGCACATGTTTTGTTTATATAAAACAAACACGTGTTTTGTTTAACTAAATCACGCTTGCGTATTGTTAAAATTCAAAAATTTATTCCCTCCAAATGATAAGGTAAGCCTCCACCCATGCTTTCATGGATTTCCTATGCCTATGTGTCTGCTTTGTACTTTGATTTGGATTCAACATGTCAAAACCCCAAAATTTTGAAAAATTTAAAACTTTTAATAATAACCAATAATCACATTAAATGCAGTCATTAACTGTTTGATAAGTTTATGATACTAGAATTGTAACTGAATGATTACTAGTTACCCTATACTTTGAAGAGTAGTTTCTTTTCAGCTACTGATTATTTTTCTGTTTGCGACATAAGATGGTTTGTCGTGAAGGGCTGGGCTTACTTAGCTTTCCAGCTAACGCAACAGTTTCCTTCTATTACAGGTATACAGGTAAGAAGTATGGTTCGATACAAACAATTTCAGAAGTTTACAATACATATTTCTGCATACAATTTGATTAGTAAAGTTTATTCATGCTAGACAGAAATACCATGCTTCTCGAGGTATTATTTTTATTACTACTGAAGTTTTCCTTTGAGACTTAATCCTAAAAAGAATTTCATTTTGCATGTAAAAACATAGTAGTGGACTATTCCATACAGTAACATGAGGTTTAGTAAATTTACAAGTATGAAAAACCCTTAAACGTCCATCCTGAAGATAAGTATCATAATGTATTATTTATTTCTTTACTTAACAGTTAGTATGGTAGAAGATCACAGCTTCACAGATTTACTTCTTTATTCAAAGTTATAATAATAACATTCCATGCTTAAATTGTATCCTATTCAATTTTTCAACTAATAAGGAATATGATTCATAAATTTCTTTCTTACTGAAGCATCTATGAACTATGATTCAAAACAAGTATTCCTTTTATAGTTTAAAAGTCTACATTCTTTTAGAAGGCTAAACTCATTCCAAAAGTATTATTTGGTTGGAAACCCAATACTATTATAAATCAATCCTAGACTCATTTCATTTGATCACTTATGATACCTTAAAACTAGATTAACAACAAAGAAGGTAGAAAGAGAAATCGGGCTATCTATTCTACCTTTCTTATAAAGTCTCTTATAAATTATTAGTTGGAGAGTGACAATGTCTATTTATCACCCAAGAATGTTATGACCATAACAAAGAAGAGTTATCTCTCTATCCATAAGTAACTAAGTTATGCAATAGGGAAAACCAAATCAAAATTATGAATAACCTAATAGATACATCATTTATTGTATATACTTCAAAGAGTAGATAGATTTACAATTTTCATTTGAAACACCAAATAGTTGGCACCGTAGTTGTGAACTATAACAACTACACTAATACCATAATCTATTATTCTATGACTTATTAACACATCAACCAAGCTCTAAGCTTAAGCGCATAATACTATAGAATAAACCATATGTAGCATGCAATATATATACATGGGACTAAAGTACGTGGTTGACAATACAATGCAGGTTACGCTATGGTATAAAACCTCCTTTGGAACCTTCCAGCGATGATTTGCTTGATATATAATCACCGGTCGTGGACTTTAGAATGATAAGCAATTTTTATGCCAATTATTAAAAGGGATACGTGGTTGCATGACAGCCATACTTTGGCGCTATAAAGGCGTTGACTGAACCCTAACTCGTCATTTCCTTTCAGCCCTTGGCCCTTGGCCGCTCTGTAAACCCTTCGAACCATGCTGCATTGTATTGACCGCCATTGCTCCTCCTGGTGCTTCAGCTCCTCATGAGCTCGTCTACGGCATTGTGAGGATGATTAGTTTGCATATAAACCTGCTGCTTGTCTTTTTAGAATCGCCATTGCTTGGTTTAGTTCAGTTTGGTAACTGTTCTACCTTTCTCTGTCCCGCATGAAAGTTATCCTTTCAGTTAAGCGTGACTGGTGCAATCAACTGGTGAGTGTTAAAAGATAGAAAGAGTGTTGTGGTTGTAGGGTTTGTTCTCTCCATCGTTTTGCTAGGGTCTTCTTATTGCTGTTGAGCGATTTTAACCCAATCTTGTTGCCACTGATTGGCAAACTACTTGCTCAAACTGGCCGTGGAAATGCAGTGAAGTTATCAACATGTAACTTAGCTACTACATCGTTTTATTTAATGTAAAGAAATTTTTACAAGTTATTTAAAATTCTTTTATAATTAAAAATGATGCTAACAACACTGTGCAATCGTTTTCTTTGCAGGCGAACCTGCTACTCCTCTCCGCTTACACCAGAATAAGAGTTACAGCTCCATGACCACGGTAAGCCTTGGTCCTTCCACGGCTTATCATCTTTGTTTGAACCCTTAAGAGATTGCGCCGGTTTGGTCGATGCAGCCCTGGTTGACCTCCATGGTTTTTGGGTTATTTGTTTTTACAGTTTTTTACCATATGGGTAAAACCCTAGCTCTTAAAGCGAGCCCTCCGGCTACGGCCGTGAATGTAAGACCCTGTTTGTAGTTAATGTTTGGTTTTAAAAACTTAACAGGCTAAGAGCTTTGTGTTACTGTGTTCAAAAGCTCTTACAGGCTGTGCGCCTTCATGGATAATTTTGTTACTGTTATGGGTTATTAAATAAAACAGTGTTACAGTTGTTCTTATTATTATTTGGAAGAGGTTAGGGTTTTTATCCTCAGTTCTAAGAAATTTTGCAAACTACTTCTCTCTCTTGCATTTATCCTTAATGCAGTATTGGAAAGATTTAAGTAAAGGAATACTTACTGTGTTTTATTTAATAACCTGGCCGTAAGAAGATTATTACCAGTTCTTCTTTTTATTAATAGTTTTTGTTGAGGAGACATTGGTCTCGTTAGGTTACTGATGAGGATTTAAAATTCTTAAGCTTGATGGTCGAGCATCCTGTACTCATATCTTTTCTTTTATGCAGTTTTACCTTTGATTGTGTTAGTGCATTATTTCTTGTTTAAGATCTGTTTAATAAATAAATAAACTTCAGGCTTAGAACAGCCTTATAGTATTGATTTTATAATGCGGCAGTATTGATTCATTGTCTTATTTTTATAATTATTATTTATTTGCAATAGCTAGATATCTAGGGTTTAACCCTATTCTTCAATTTGTGAACAATATTGTTTCCCATTTTGATATTAAATATAATAATGCTACTCTTTTGTATCTGTGGGTAAATTAAAAATTATTACCCTATTGACTAAGCTCATTATGCGAGCAGTTCTGTTATTTGCTTTTGATTTTAAAAAGCAAGTGAGTTAGTTAAAAAAAATAAATGAAGTTCTTTTATAATAAAAAAATTGTCACGTTAAATACCTGAGTTATACTATGGTTTGCTTATAATGAGTTATGAGTTATACAGGTTCTTATATTTGATGTTTGTACTTTAACTAATAAATCTTGGGAAAGTCTAGCCGCCTATAGAGCAGAGTACTTTTAACTCTAATATTTATAAAATAATAATATTTAATTTCTCTTAAGATTATACTGGGTACTATATATAAATATAATATTGTTATTACAATAATAATACTAATACGGAAATTATAATCTTGTTTTTAGTTGAAGTAATAGATTTTCCTTTTGTTTAACCTTGATTATTTTCATAATATTTAGAATACTATTTATTATTTAATTATTTGCAGTTTATATTGTTCCATCAATACTTTGCTGCAATTAGTATTTTTTTTTTTGTTGTAAAAGTTTTACTTGTATTTATTCTATAAGCACAAAATATTAACATACTTCTATTCAGAAGTAACCTGTATAAACCTAATCCAAATTAAAAGAAGATAAATATTAAATGAAAAGATTAATCATTATAAACACATATTACTTACAGTTCTGTATCGTTAATACTAATATCTGATATTATAATACTGGTTTCTTACTTGAGTTTATTTTAGTAAAGAAGCTATCTGATAACATAGGTACTAGAGTAAACAGTATGAAGTTCTAGATGATCTTTTGCTGTCTAACCTTCCTAATAGAGTTGAAAAGAACAATTACACAGTACTAAGAATAAATTTCATTCTTTTATATGACTGTAGGAAATAACATATAAAATTTGTAAAAGCATTTGTAGTAGCTAAATAGGAACTCGGTTCAGAAGAATACTACTTCTCATCATCGAGATACTCTGCTAGAGTACGGTCTGGTGATCCCATATGTGGAAAAACACAGTAATTATTAACAGATTAAACTACTGATGTTCTGAGATACTAACTTTACTGAACTAACTATCTACTCAGACATATAGATAAACATGACATGCATCCATTCATATTCAGTAACATAAAGAAATAAATAGCAGAACCTGTTTAGGCTGTGGACAACAACATCAATGGGAGGCCATTCCTCCCTACCAATTCTTGGAGAGCGCTCAAACATCGACTTCTCAGGACCCCCGAGCTTGCTCTGGTATCCCTGGCTGGAACTAGGTGCAGCAAATCAGATACCACCCTTCAACTTAGTATTAACTCAGAACTATCAGCCAGTTCTCTCAGCCCAAATAGATGTAATAAAAATCAAGTTACTGCAACAATCCACTCAAAACACTTCCTTACTGTTTTTCCCTCTTTCCTCAATGAAATTCCTGAATCACATTCACCTGAATGAATTCTTTCTAGAATAAAATCTGAGCAGCCTTAGCTCTCTTCATTGAGTACTTTTAAAAGATTGCCTAGGTCTTAGTTGGGTTAACTATCATTTAATGAGCCACCTACTCTGATTCCACTTTCTTGGGGAATCATGACCCCAAATATAGGGAAGTTGCCACCTGTAACTTAGGAAGTGTTTGAGGATGCTGGCACTTGTCCTTTTGCCTTTCCACCTAGTTCCATCCACCAGTTTGACTAGTAACCTCTTTTAATAGCTCTCCCATGCTGTTGTCTCCATAATTTATTTATTATTAATAAAATATTCTGAATTACACTCCATTACTGTTGACTCTCCTGAGTCATCAATCCCTACTTAGGATTAAGTTTAACATAATGTCTCAGAAATATAATAAAACAAATTACATAATTTTACAAAATTGGGGTATGTGACATACACACCCCCTTAAAATGTAACATCGTCCTCGATGTTACTTATTCTTCTTCCTCAGGAGCCTCCTGGAACAGATTCGAGTATTCTTCCCAAATCTTACTTTCTAGTTCCCAAGTAGCTTCTTTAGGACTAAGGTGCTTCCATTGCACCTTCAGCTGTCCATTTGTGCGGTTCCGCAGAGTAATCTCCCTCCTCCCGAGGATACAATCTGGTTCCACCAAAACTTCTCCTTCTGGTTCTACCTGTACAACGTTCCAATCAATCACATGAGTAGCATCATGAACATACTTTTTCAGAATAGAAATATGAAAAACATTGTGTACTTTTAAATTAGGTGGTAACGCTAACTGATATGCTACTTGACCAACTCTAGATAAAATTTCAAAAGGACCACAGTAACGTGGCGCTAATTTTGCACAACTCCCCAATCTTAGGGAGCTCTTCTATGGTCTTACCTTTATGAACACATGCTCACCCACCTGGAACTCTTTAGGAGTTCTTTTCAAATCTGCTTGGCTCTTTTGCCGGTCCCGGGAAACCTTCAAGTTCTCCTGCACTTGTTTTACAATCTGTTCCATTTCTTTTAATAATTCGGGTCCCAACACTAATCTATCTACTGGATTATTCCAGGAGATAGGAGTGTTACATTTACGCCCATACAGAATTTCAAAAGGACTGAACTTAGCTGATGATTGATAATTATTGTTGTATGCAAATTCTGCTAAATGCAAGTAATCCTCCCACTTACCTGATTGATCCTTGACATACATTCTTAACAGATCTTCCAACACCTAATTAACTCTTTCAGTCTGTTCGTCCGTCTGAGGATGGAAAGAAGTACTGAAATTTAGTGTTGTGTTTAATCCTTTAAACAAGGATTTCCAGAAATTCCCTGTGAATGTAAAATCCCGGTCTGAAATAATAACCTTTGGTACACCATGTAACCGAAAAATCTGTTTTAAGAAAATGTCTGCTATATTTGCATCCTTGTAAGTGGTTTTAACAAGAATAAAATGTGATGCTTTACTTAATTTATCTACTACCACCATAATTGAATCATTCTGATTTTGATTTCTGGGTAATCCAGTAATGAAATCTAAGCTGATTATTTCCCACTTCCAGCTAGGAATAGGAAAGGGTTGCAATAACCCAGCTGGATGTTGATGTTCTATTTTCACTTGTTGACAGTCCAAACATCTAGCTATATACTCGGCTACTTCAGATTTCATATTAGGCCAGAAATAATCTTTTCTCAACATGGTGACAGTCTTCTGGTAGCCTGGATGCCCTAAATAAGGGGTTTTATGCACTTCATCCAGAATCATTAATTTAATTTTAGACACATTTGGCACATACATTCTGTCTTTAAACAATAAAAATCCATCCTTATTTAGACTATAACCCTTAATTAAACTTTCTGTGGGTTCTTTCTTTGCTGTAGCTTGTAATTTTTGATAAATTTCATCCAATTTTATCCCTTCATTTAGCTGTTCATTTAAATCAGAATTATAACTACTGATTGCTGTCATAAAATTTAATTTTGCATTTATGCTCAAAGCATCAGCTACTTTATTTTCTTTTCCTTTTATGTGTTGAATCTCGAAATCGTATTCACTTAGGAAGGCTAGCCATCTGGCTTGCCTTGCATTTAAGTTAGGCTGATCTAAAAGATATTTTAGACCCTTATTATCAGTCATTAAGGTAAACTTTCTGCCTATTAAGTGGTGTCGCCACATTTTTAAGGCATGAATAACAGCAACCAGCTCTAAATCATAAGTGGCATAATTATTTTCATGGATTTTTAGCTTCCTAGAGTCATAGGCAATGACATGCCCATCCTGAGTCAGCACTCCTCCTAGACTGTCATTACAAGCATCGGTACATACCATGAAATCCTTATTGGGATCCGTTATTCCTAGAATAGGCGCAGTTGTTAATAAAGTTTTTAGTTTCTTAAAGCTTTCTTCACATTTTATGTTCCAATCGAATTTCTTGCCTTTCTTTTGCAAGGAAGTGATTGGGTTGGCTATTTTTGAAAATCCTTCTATGAATCTCCGGTAATAACCGGTGATTCCCATGAAAGACCTAACATCTGTTACGTATTTTGGTACTGGCCATTCTTCAATTGCCCTAATCTTTTCAGGATCAACTGAAATTCCTTCCTTAGTCGCCACGTGACCTAAGTACTGGATTTCATCCTTGAAGAAATCACACTTACTAAACTTCGCGAAGAGCTGTTGCTCTCGCAGTTCTTGTAAGACTATCAGTAAATGTTCCTTATGTTCCTCTTCATTTTTAGAATAGATCAAGATGTCATCGATGAATACAACAACAAAATTATCTAAGTATTTATGCATTATGTTATTCATTAGACACATAAATACAGCTGGGGCATTAGTAAGCCCAAATGGCATTACGACAAATTCGTAATGTCCATACCTAGTTCTGAAAGCTGTCTTGAATATGTCCTCTTCTTTAATTCTCACCTGATGATAGCATGATCTCAGGTCTATCTTAGAGAACACCGTAGCTCCGCGCAGCTGATCAAACAGATCGTCTATGTGGGGCAACGGATATCTATTTTTAATTGTCATTTTATTGAGCTGACGGTAATCTATGCAGAGTCGCATAGTTCCGTCTTTCTTTTTAACAAATATTACTGGTGCTCCCCAAGGGGAAACACTAGGTCTAATATATTTCTTATCGATTAATTCCTTTAACTGTGATTTTAATTCTTTAAGTTCCAGAATATTCATACGGCACGGAGCCTTTGAGCTAGGTATAGCACCTGGTACTATCTCTATTGTGAAATCCAGTTCCCTCCTAGGAGGTAATCCTGGAATTTCCTCCGGAAAAACATCAATAAATTCATTTAACACAGGAATATTCTCTATTTTTTTTTATCTTTTTCAACTTTATTTGCCTCATCTGTAATGAGTACAGCATAGGCCTTGCATCCTTTCCTGACTGCTCTTTTGGGCTACAAGGCATAAATCTGCCTAACTACAGTTTTCCTAGGAACACCTTTAACTATTACAGGCTGTTCATTATTATTCAAACAAGTAAAGGTTTTATCAAAACAGTTTAAAACTACCCTGTGTTGTTCTAACCAGTCCATACCAATAAGTATGTCATACGAACCAAGTGGCAAAATATTTAATTTAACAGTAGTTTGAAAATCATTCATATCTAAAACACAATCCTTAACATAACAATTTACCTTTCTTTTTGCCCCTGTGGCTAGTTGAACTAGCCAAGAGTTATCAAACTTTTCAACATTCAGATGACACTTTTCTACTATCTGCGGTGAAACATAACTTAGGCTAGCACCTAGATCTATCAAAATAGTTACAGGAGTTTTGTTAACCATACCTTCTACTTCCACCATGGAAGTTTGGTACTCAGCTTGGCGATTCTCCAACGCTGCATTGATTCGGGCATGGTCCTTGCAAAGTCTCCGACAGTCATTTCATCTTGTATTGTATGAATATTGTTGTTTGGCTTCTTTTGATTTGGGCAAACTGAAGCATAGTGTGGGCCATTGCACTCCCAACACTTAACAGGTTCCTTTCTTTCGAAATTCTTAGTGAAATTTCCATGATTGTTAGAAACCTCCTTACTTCCCTTGAAGTTATTGGAGTTATTTGAAGCACCATTTTTGCTTCCCTGAAAGTTCTTACCATTAGAATGGTTTCTGTTCTTATTGTTCCTGAAATTTCTCTGGGGTACATAGTCCTTTTTCTTGAATTCAGACTGATTACCATTCTTTTTAGCCTTCCAGTTGGCTATTCATTCCTTCTTTTTGTTCTGTTCAAAACAGAATATTGCTTTTCACATGGCTTCTTCCAGAGTTTTGGGGTTATCATATTCGATTCTGTCTTTTATATGGTATGGCACGAAGCTGAGAAACCGATGTACCTGAGGTTTCTCATCAACTAAATACGGCACATACCTTAACAGACTTAAGAACTTGCTGTTTAAGTCTTTCATAGTCATGGACCCAAGCTTTAACTCATAAAATTCCTTGGCCCTTTCTTCATAGTATTGTTCAGACAAGAACTTCTTCTTGAAGTACCTTTTTAAAGTACTCCAATTGACCTCTTTTTCTTTAATCCCCTTAACCCTCTTCAAATCTTGCCACCATATATCTGCCTTTCCAAAAAGGTTATATATGGCCATTCTCGCCTTCAGCTGATTCAAATAATTATAAATCTGAAAATATTTTCTCATCCCAGATAACCAGGATTCTGCCTCTTCTCCTTTTTCCGTTTCTCCATTGAAAGTTGGGGGTTTTATTTTCTTGAACTCCCCAGAAATCTCTTCATAAGGTCTGTACTTTTTCTTCCTTTTATACAGCTCAGCCTCACTACTGTCACTAGTAGTGTAATAGCTCTGTTGTTCCTTACTTCCTTATGATGATGAACTACTATCAGGTTTAGCTAGTTTCATCTTTTTGGACCCTTTTTGATGGCTAGCTTCTTCAGATTTAGACCTTCTATTTTTCCCTTCAGTCTGAAATTTCTCTATCAGAATTTGATTTAACTCCTCTTGAGTCTTCAGAATTCGTTCATTATCCTTCTTGACTGATTCTAATTCAGTCTTTAAACCTTTTATGGTCTGCATCAACTCTGAGGAGTGAGCAGTTATCTCCTCAATCACAGGTTCTCTGGACATCTGTCTGGTCTCAGTGTTTGGAGATTCCTCCCCAACATATTCTCCTAAGTTCTCCATACTTGTCTGTTAGATTCAGAAAAATAATTTTCTGCTTTTCACATAAAACAAAATACAGATTAGTATATTATTTTTACTGTTATGCGGAAAGTAATTGGGCCACATCAAAGCCTAATGTTTGAACCATTCTCTGATACCACATGTCAAAACCCCAAAATTTCAAAAAATTTAAGACTTTTAATAATAACCAATAATCACATTAAATGCAGTCATTAACTGTTTGATGAGTTTATGATACTAGAATTGTAACTGAATGATTATTTAGTTACTCTGTACTTTGAAGAGTAGTTTCTTTTCAGCTACTGATTATTTTTCTGTTTGCGACATAAGATGGTTTGTCGTGAAGGGCTGGGCTTACTTGGCTTTCCAGATAACGCAACAGTTTCCTTCTATTACAGGTATACAGGTAAGAAGTATGGTTCGATACAAACAATTTCAGAAGTTTACAATACAGATTTCTGCATACAATTTGATTAGTAAAGTTTATTCATGCTAGACAAAAATACCATGCTTCTCGAGGTATTATTTTTATTACTGCTGAAGTTTTCCTTTGAGACTTAATTCTAAAAAGAATTCTATTTTGCATATAAAAAAATAGTAGTGGACTATTCCATACAGTAACATGAGGTTTAGTAAATTTACAAGTATGAAAAACCCTTAAACGTCCATCCTGAAGATAAGTATCATAATGTATTATTTATTTCTTTACTTAACAGTTAGTATGGTAGAATATCACAACTTCACAGATTTACTTCTTTAGTCAAAGTTATAATAATAACATTCCATGCTTAGATTGTATCCTATTCAGTTTTTCAAATAATAAGGAATATGATTCATAAATTTCTTTCTTACTGAAGCATCTATGAACTATGATTCAAAACAAGTATTCCTTTTATAGTTTAAAAGTCTACATTCTTTTAGAAGGCTAAACTCATTCCAAAAGTATTATTTGATTGGAAACTCAATACTGTTAGAAATCAATCCTAGACTCATTTCATTTGATCACTTATGATACCTTAAAACTAGATTAACAACAAAGAAGGTAGAAAGAGAAATCAGGCTATCTATTCTACCTTTCTTATAAAGTCTCTTATAAATTATGAGTTGGAGAGTGACAATGTCTATTTATCACCCAAGAATGTTATGACCATAACAAAGAAGAGTTATCTCTCTATCCATAAGCAACTAAGTTATGCAGTAGGGCAAACCAAATCAAAATTATGAATAACCTAATAGATACATCATTTATTGTATATACTTCAAAGAGTAGATAGATTTACAATTTTCATTTGAAACACCAAATAGTTGGCACCGTAGTTGTGAACTATAACAACTACACTAATACCATAATCTATTATTCTATGACTTATTAACACATCAACCAAGCTCTAAGCTTAAGCGCACAATACTATAGAATAAACCATATGTAGCATGCAATATATATACATGGGACTAAAGTACGTGGTTGACAATACAACGCAGGTTACGCTATGGTATAAAACCTCCTTTGGAACCTTCCAGCGATGATTTGCTTGATATATAATCACCGGTCGTGGACTTTAGAATGATAAGCAATTTTTATACCAATTATTAAAAGGGATACATGGTTGCATGATAGCCATACTTTGGCATTATAAAGGCGTTGACTGAACCTTAACTCATCATTTCCTTTTAGCCCTCAGCCCTTGGCCACTTTGCAAACCCTTCGAACCATGCTGCGTTGTATTGACCGCCATTGCTCCTCCTGGTGCTTCAGCTCCTCATGAGCTCGTCTACGGCATTGTGAGGGTGATTAGTTTGCATATAAACCTGCTGCTTGTCTTTGTAGAATCGCCATTGCTTGGTTCAGTTCAGTTTGGTAACTGTTCTACCTTTCTTTGTCCCGCATGAAAGTTATCCTTTCAGTTAAGCATGACTGGTGCAATGAACTGTTGAGTGTTAAAAGATAGAAAGAGTGTTGCGGTTGTAGGGTTTGTTCTCTCCATCGTTTCGTTGGGGTCTTCTTATTGCTGTTGAGCGATTTTAACCCAATCTTGTTGCCACTGATTGGAAAACTACTTGCTCGAACTGGCCGTGGCAACGCAGTGAAGTTATCAACAGATAAGGTAGCTACTACATCATTTTATTTAATGTACAACAATTTTTACAAGTTATTTAAAATTCTTTTATAATTAAAACTGCTGCTAACAACACTGTGCAATCATTTTCTTTGTAGGCGAACCTGCTACTCCTCTCCGCTTACACCAGAATAAGAGTTACAGCTCCATGACCACGGTAAGCCTTGGTCCTTCCATGACTTATCATCTTTGTTTGAACCCTTAAGAGATTGCACTGGTTTGGTCGATGTAGCCCTGGTTGACCTCCATGGTTTTTGGGTTATTTATTTTTACAGTTTTCAACCATATGGGTAAAACCCTATCTCTTAAAGAGAGCCCTCCGGCTATGGCCGTGAATGTAAGACCCTATTTGTAGTTAATGTTTGGTTTTAAAAACTTAACAGGATAAGAGCCTTGCGTTACTGTGTTCAAAAGCTCTTACAGGCTGTGCGCCTTCATGGATAATTTTGTTACTATTATGGGTTATTAAATAAAACAGTGTTACAGTTGTTCTTATGATTATTTGGAAGAGGTTAGGGTTTTTACCCTCAGTTCTAAGAAATTTTGCAAACTGCTTCTCTCTCTTGCATTTATCCTTACTGTAGTATTGGAAAGATTTAAGTAAAGGAATACTTACTGTGTTTTATTTAATAACCCGGCCGTAAGAAGATTATTACCAGTTCTTCTTTTTATTAATAATTTTTGTTCAGGAAACATCGGTCTCGTTAGGTTACTGATGAGGATTTAAAATTCTTAAGCTTGATGGTCGAGCGTCGTGTACTCATATCTTTTCTTTTATGCAGTTTTACCTTTGATTGTGTTAGTGCATTATTTCTTGTTTAAGATCTGTTTAATAAATAAATAAACTTCAGGCTTAGAACAACCTTATAGTATTGTTTTTATAATGCGGCAGTATTGATTCATTGTCTTATTTTTATAATTATTATTTATTTGCAATTGTTAGATATCTAGGGTTTAACCCTATTCTTCAGTTTGTGAACAATATTGTTTCCCATTTTGATATTAAATATAATAATGCTACTCTTTTGTATCTGTGGGTAAATTAAAAATTATTACCCTATTGACTAAGCTCGTTATGCAAGCAGTTCTATTATTTGCTTTTGATTTTAAAAAGAAACTGAGATAGTTAAAAAAAATAAATGAAGTTCTTTTATAAAAAAAAACTATCAGGTTAAATACCTGAGTTATACTATGGTTTGCTTATAATGAGTTATGAGTTATACAGGTTCTTATATTTGATGTTTTTAATTTAACTAATAGATCTTGGGAAAGTCTAGCTCCCTATAGAGCAGAGTACTTTTAACTCTAATATTTATAAAATAAATAATATTTAATTTCTCTTAAGATTATACTGGGTACTATATATAAATATAATATTGTTATTACAATAATAATACTAATACAGAAATTATAATCATGTTTTTAGTTGAAGTAATAGATTTTCCTTTTGTTTAACCATGATTATTTTCATAATATTTAGAATACTATTTATTATTTAATTCTTTGCAGTTTATATTGTTCCATCAATACTTTGCTGCAATTAGTATATATTTTTTTTGTTGTAAAAGATTTACTTGTATTTATTCTATAAGCACAAAATATTAACATACTTCTATTCAGAAGTAACCTGTATAAACCTAATCCAAATTAAAAGAAGATAAATATTAAATGAAAAGATTAATCATTATAAACACATATTACTTACAGTCGTGTATAGTTAATACTAATATGTGATATTATAATACTGGTTTCTTACTTGAGTTTATTTTAGTAAAGAAGCTATCTGATAACATAGGTACTAGAGTAAACAGTATGAAGTTCTAGATGATCTTTTGCTGTCTAACCTTCCTAATAGAGTTGAAAAGAACAATTACACAGTACTAAGAATAAATTTCATTCTTTTATATGACTGTAGGAAATAACATATAAAATTTGTAAAAGCATTTGTAGTAGCTAAATAGGAACTCGGTTCAGAAGAATACTACTTCTCATCACCGAGATACTGTGCTAGAGTACGGTCTGGTGATCCCATATGTGGAAAAACACAGTAATTATTACCAGATTAAACTACTGATGTTCTGAGATACTAACTTTACTGAACTAACTATCTACTTAGACATATAGATAAACATGACATGCATCCATTCATATTTAGTAACATAAAGAGATAAATAGCAGAACCTGTTTAGGCTGTGGACAACAACAGCAATGGGAGGCCGTTCCTCCCTACCAATTCCTGGAGAGCGCTCAAACAATGATTTCTCAGGACCCCCAAGCTTGCTCTCGTCTCCCTGGCTGGAACTAGGTGCAGCAAATCAGATACCAGTCTTCAAATTAGTATTAACTCAGAACTATTAGTCAGTTCTCTTAGCCCAAATAGCTGTAATAAAAATCAAGTTACTGCAGTAATCCACTCAAAACACTTCCTTACTGTTTTTCCCTCTTTCCTCAATGAAATTCCTGAATAACATTCACCTGAATGAATTCTTTCTGGAATAAAATCTGAGCAGCCTTAGCTCTCTTCATTGAGTACTTTTAAAAGATTGCCTAGGTCTTAGTTGGGTTAACTGTCATTTAATGAGCCACCTGCTCTGATTCCACTTTCTTGGGGAATCATGACCCCAAATCTAGGGAAGTTGCCACCTGCAACTTAGGAAGTGTTTGAGGATGCTCCCACTTGTCCTTTTGCCTTTCCACCTAGTTCCATCCACCAGTTTGACCAGTAACCTCTTTTAACAGCTATCCCATGCTGTTGTCTCCATAATTTATTTATTATTAATAAAATATTCTGAATTACACTCCATTACTGTTGACTCTGCTAAGTCATCAATCCCTACTTAGGATTAAGTTTAACATAATGTCTCAGAAATATAATAAAACAAATTTTAGAAACATATATGGTTTTTTTTGCAGATTCTAAATATGTAAATTTTAACAAGAATACATATTTTTTTCTATTTTTTTATTATTTATCTTCCGTCATTTCTCTTGAACTCAAAAAACACACTGGTAGTGTTTCGTCCATATCTCTTTCATTTGTCAACCATTTAAAAAAAAATTGTACGGTGCACTAAAGAACACCAACCTCTACATGCTATAAAAAAATCATTTCCAAATAATTGCATTAAGACATTCAAACGCTGTACCCACAATTGATGTACCATTTTCGAGGTTTGATCTCTTAGATAATTAAAAAAAAAATTAAAAGAAATATTTTTATTATTGGAAAAATAGTCGTGCACTAGTCCTATATGTTCTCTATATGTATACTGGTTTTCGTAAGTTTATTCCATCATTTAGACACTCAGACGCTGCACCCACAAAAACATATACCTTATAATTTGTCCCAAAAATAAAAAGTGCCCGTTAAAATTTATCTAACTTTAGATAGTTAACAACGTTTTCAATAGAAAAAATATATATATATTTGGAAAGGTCATTCAATTTTCTACATTTATTGTTTTTTATTGATCGCAAGATTTATTGTGTAACTGTCTCAAAATATCCATGCAAGTTGATTGATGTTTGTTTTTTCAGTTTTGTATTGCATCTAATGCACCAAAAGAGACCCTCAACTTCTTGCACACACCCATAACGCATAGATTCTATTAATAAAACATCTATTTTAAACTAGATTTTTAAATAGCTTTTATTTAAAAGTGTTGTTTCAGTAGTTTAAAGTTTTTTTTAGTAATGTTAATAATTATTATTGTCCTACAAGCTACTATATCACATTCCAATAATAATTTGATGTGTTACTATAATTATTTTGATTAGGTGATGTTTGATAGGTTTAATTGTTTCTTAGTTTAAAGTATAACTTTTTTGTTTTAGTTCGGTCATATTTTGGAGTGACATGGATATGATTAGTATGTCAAAGAGTTTGCATTGATCAATTTATTTTTAAAAGGTTTTGAAAATTTCAATTTACACTTGTAAAATTACCAATGCTTTATTAATAGTTGCTAACACATAGATTTCTCCATCTCTACTTCACCTTTTAAGGGCATGGAGTATTAGTGCACTTATTTATGGAATAGTAGTGCATGGAGTTTCAAATGTTTCATATCTATTTTACATTTTAGCTACAAACTATGTGTAACTATTACATTAAAACATTGCTAAATCATTACATTAAATCATTTCTAAGAGGCATGTATAAGCAAATTTGGTGCTAATTTCACTTTTTCTTTTAGTACAAGCTATGGATCTAATTCATTGTTCAACTTCTATTATGCTTTCAATTCCAAATTTACATTTTAAGTTTTGACATCCAACAAAAGTTGTGATATCCAATGGGAGTAGTGTAATTAGGTTAGTGATGGCATCAACAAATATTGTATTGGTTGAACAATTCCTCGAAGAGAAGCTCAGAGTTTTTTTCCTGAGAAAGAACTCTAATCAATGATGACATAAAGTTGTTATCCATAGTCCTTTCCATTAAGATATAGAGAAACTATCTCAAGTACAATAAGTTCTATATGATTATAGACCCCATAACCTTAATTATTTTTTGCACAAAAACAAGAATTGTAATCTAAGCAATTACGATGAAATTTTTTATTCAAATCTTCTGGAAGCTCATTTAAAATAATTTGACTCAAGGATGATGCTACATCATATTCCTTCTTGAGGATATATTTCCATACCAGTGTCATGATTTTGTTGCAATCTTGAGGGTTACACCATTCATAGAACATAGATTATTTTCCCTATGGAGAAGGAAAATAAAGTCTCATTAAATATAAGTATACGCTTAATAATCCTAACAACAAATAACAAGACATGTTGCAATGAAAATTAAAATTGGGATGAACATGTAAATAATTTTTTTTAAATTATGGTTTTTTCAAGTTTGATACTTGTATGGCTGGAGGGTCATTAAATAGTTTAGCTCTTGTTTCCCTCATTGAAAAAGGTTTTGGATTATTTTAAACCTCACGTGATGTGTGGTAGCTATTCTAGGCATGTAAAAGAAAATATAGCGTATAAGATACGAAAAGAAAAACAAGAGGCAAATGTGTGTTGGTATCACCTCTTGTTGCAGCGTGGAGATTATATGGTGCCAAATGATTGTGAGCACGTGGCTCTATAAAGATGTGACTCATAACACTACATTCATCTACATATATCACAAAGGAAGGTGTCTCGTGCGTGGATCATAGATCTGCACAATTAGTAGGATTGATGAATCAACCTAATGACAAGGTTTAATTATAGATTTTCAAGGTCAAACATTAAGGACAAACATGCTATTCATTTATTTCTTGACTATAATTATTGCATTTATATCATTATTTAATGGATATTGATTTTATATTATTATCTTGGGATTTGAAGAAACACAAGTTCAAGCGAGAAAGACCCTCATATCAAGTCTACATGGCCATGCACCTAGGTGGTAGGCATGACAAATGTGCACATGCAGTCCACCTGTTAAATCTCAAGCTAATCATGTGGAGAACCATGTAATATTGACTACTCTTTTTCGTTTTGATAAATGAGTATATATATTTTTAATTTAAAGTTTAATTAATTAATTTTAAATTTCAAAATGATATAACTTATTTAATTTTTTTTTTAAATTCTATGGTGTTTATGGTCTTAATCAAAACAAATTTAAATAACTTTTGTATTTTATTAATAGTTTTTAAGCTTAAAAACGAGTGATTAGCAATTATCAATATGCCTAAAGTTTCAAAACACTATATTGTTTATCTAGTGCTCTTTAGGGTGTGCAAAAAGGATTTACCAGCCCCCTTGATCTATCTGTGAGGTTCTTCTCTTCACTAGGTTTATTAGCCCATTATGGCCTCTTCCATTCCTTGGTCTTCAAACCAAAACAAGGATGCACAACAAAGCAATCCACAAGGGAAAATCAGACTCACAGGATCCACTCTATAACACAAAGGAAACATGGTCTCATACCACAATATCACACAGACAAATACCATCGAACAACACGTCCACAACTTGGATGGTCGAACCATCAACATCGTGCATGAGCAATGGATCAGAATGATCGAATCATTTGGGAAAACAGAAGGGTATAATGGTGAACAACCATGAGAAGAAAACATGACCCCCTTCCATCCCAATCGACTAAAAGTGTGAATCATCACAATGCCCCCAACGCTTAGTGCGACTCAGGGATGAGGGAATGGGAACGCATTCCCACATGGGCTTACTTCCTGCAGAAGCAAGAATATGGGTTCTTTATACTGCATACTTTTGGGATTTCTCGGTCAAGCCATCAGACTGCCATGCCTTGCTCTGCCCAAGGCATTAACTGCCTCAACCAACTTCTGGAAGAAATTGATGATTGAGGACAAGGGACAAAAAGGTAGATAATGGTTCATGGGTTTCTCCATTGACATCTTGTCACACCCTGTTGGCTCAGGGTGTTTGACTAACTCCCCACTGTATCCCTTGTTGAATCATTCCCCCATCTCTTTAACGTTTACAGTCCCATAGCAAGATGGGGTATTTTATTACTGTGTACATAGCTACATGATATATCAAAATATATCTATTATGCTTGACTTAGCACCAAAACCATAGGCATCAACCTTGATCACCTATCCACAACATCAATCAATGGAAGGGCCTTGGCCTTGAGCTCCTCGCCACGATGTACAATTAAATACCATGGGGTCAAAACTGAGGTATTACACCTTTTAAGACATTCTAATTAATTTCAATACCTTATTCACTTAGGTGATCAAAAGGAAATAAATATCTTAAAACCTGACACCCTTAATATATTGAGATCAAAAACTGAAAAATAGGATCATGAAATGCATTCCAAGCTCAAAGGTTTAGGAAATTTGTGGCAAATGACATTTTTGTCAATTTCCCAAATATTCAAGAAATTATGTACTTTTATGTATTTTGAATTAAACTGTATTAAAGTTTAGACACTATCAATGCCTTTAGGGTTGACCTTCTACCCATCTTCAAGATTCAAAATAAGCTTGAAATATGAAGAATGATTAAAGATGTTGCAAGGAAGGAATAAATAGGAAAACAAATATTTGTTAAAAAAAAATATAGCCCTTATAAAATATGAAAATATAGCTTTTAGAAAATAAAATTTTAAAAATATAAAATATAAAAAATATAGAAGTTAGAAATTAAAAAATTAAAATTCTAAAAATTAAATGAAAGAAAGAGAATGAGAAATAAAAGAAAAAAAAAACTTTTTAAAAATGAAGAATGATTTAAGATGTTGCAAGAAAGGAATAAATAAAAAAAAAATATTGGTTAAAAATAAAAGATAGTTGTTATGAAAATATAGTAATTAGAAAATCAAATTTTAAAAATCTAAAAAATAAAAATATAAGCTTTGGAAAATAAAAATTATAAATTATAAAAATTAAATAAAAAAGAGAAATAGAAATAAAAGAAAAGAACTTAACTTTTTAGACGAGAACTTTGACTTTTTAAAATTAAAGAGGAATTTTATTTTTATTTTTATTGCTTTATTAAATACAAATTAAAAATATAATATAATTAAAAATAAAAGTATATTAAAGAAATAATTATGATAAAAAAAGAATCTATAACAAGGATATAATTAGGACGAAAAAAAATATGAGGAACCAGATTGAGAAAAATATTTTTATTGAAAAAGAGATAAAATTAGTTAAATAAGAGAGAAATAGTTTAGTATTATATTAATATTAAAAAAAAGCTTCCATTTATAAATAAATTCAACTTTTTTAATTGTTGATTTCATTGAAGAGTAAAATCCCACCTTAAACGTGGGTCGAGACTGTCATTGATGCTGATATAATAATTATTAAATCTAAAATTAAATTAAATATATATTTAAAATATAGATATCTAACCTGGACTCTTTACATTATTAAATAGTTAATAAACTCATAATGAAAATTAAAGAGAACACATGAACCATATATGTTTGACATGGAAACTTTGCATTTTATGCTCTTAGTTAATCAAGAACTAAACTTTGTAATATAATCGAGGACCAAAATCCAACTTTAATGAATTCCGAAGATTGTTTAGGGTATGTACAATTGATGGCCTAAATCAATCCAGGTCCATCATAGAGGATCTTTTCAAGTGTATATCACCATTATACACCAAATGCATGAACACATATAACAAATATTAGACAATTACCCAAACTTTCATCTTTAGAAATATTGAGCAATTTCATACGCAATTTCTTTTTCTGTCCATGTTAATTAGAAATAGAATTTTGCAGAGTTAAAACTAGCAAACCTTAACTAGTTTAGTCCTCCCTTCATTTTTGGCAACCTCTGCCAATTTTCCACGCAACATCATCAGCACTTGATAGTCTAATTCCCCTCCAGGCCTTCACCGTTAGCATATATGACTCATATATACTATCTCCAAAGTTAGACTGTTCAAGTAATAGAAAAAAGCTATTATATCTTACCTCTCGGCCCACTCTTTTATACATAGGACAGAGTATTATATATCTGCATAGTTAAATTTGGAAAACTATGACTAGTTTGATGACTCCACCATTTTAACTTCCAACCCCACTTAACACTTGAGTGTTTTATCCTTTAGCACTCAACGCACTTTTCCATTCATTATATATAACCAAAAGTGCACGTCATGATTCAATAAAATGCCTTACCATGACGCCCTCTCTTTGCACATGACCAAGACTCTCGACCATACTCCCATCGCAATGCGCAAAGGCACCTTACATTATCCCTATTGCTTGCACACATAACCATGCCACATGACCTGAGGCTTATCGCACTCAATGAACAATTGATCTGAGGTACAAGCTCTCTGACTACAATGGATATTTAGAACCGCCGATCAAAATAGCTATTGATCTACACCATCAAGCTTGTAAACTCTTTATCCAACCTTCTACGCCGTCGATCTCTTTCATTAACACTCGGTGAACGACGATTCTTTGTGTGGTATTCTCCCTTTGATCTCTATGCAGATGAACTTAGGTTATGCCTGCAATTTCTTAAGGCTTCTTCACCAACTCAATGGAACATCGATTGACACAGTCATATAACAAATTTTAAACACGAAATTCTCCCAATTTAACCAGAACCTTACCCAATCACTTATTATATGCGCCAATAAGATACAGATAGGTTTCAACATACGTAATTAAAATTCTTCATACACAAAGAAAATCAAATCTTTATGTCCCAATTCACAAAACATGTTCAAATACAACATATATACATTCAAAAATCACAATCATTCTTTATTCATCCTTCCGTGCTTGAACGCTTACACAGAATTGATCATACAGACTACAATCCACAATCCTGTCTCTTTTTCTTAAGGAACAATTGGTTCAAATCTCTCTTCACAAATCAATCAAACTCTCTCCCGACTTTCTAAGCCTTCATGTTATTCAAGCTATCACGAGAATTATGAGCTATCACACTGTCGACATTGAACTGGGATTTGGTTTACTTAATCATTTTTTCTGATCAATGTGAATAGGATCATGACTCTTAACAACCTAATGACTCAGCTGCTTAATTCCTAAGACTCTTCTAAAATGTGAATAGGATCGTGACTTTAACAACCTAATGACTCAGCTGCTTAATTCCTAAAACTCTTTTAAAAAAACTCAACTGCATAACAAACTTCAACTGATTTTATCTCTATCCGTTACACTTAGAAGGATCCATAATTCTTTTTATTCATACTTCAATTTCTAGTTAAAAAAATAGAAAATCACAAGAAGACTCTAAGTCTCTTCTAAAAACTTCTACTCTGGCTCATTAAAATCATTGACAATTTTCTCTTTGAGCTCATGCTCCTACATACACTCCCCATCTTAAATTTATTCATGAGCTCATGTCCACGAGTTTCTCTGTTGTTTTTTTGTAGCACCGCAGCAGACACACAAGGATTCTTTCTGGGTAGCTTCCTCATCTTGAACAGTCCTTCCAGCCAACTACTCTAGCCAAACTTTTATGTATGTAACAGCGTCATCCAGATCACCTCTTGATCTAATTTCTCTACCAGCTGGTGTATATGTTCTGCTTTCACAAAACACGTATGTTCATCTTTCATTTGACCTGCAATTTAAAGAGACCATTATCCCTTCCATATAAAAAAAAATAGGCATCATCATATCATAAAATAATTTATGACATTCAAGGATTCCTTGAATGAATTCTTGGTAAAAAATCATCCCTGTTTGCTTTTTGTTACATCACCATCCTTGTAATTCCAAAGAAACCATGACTTGTTATTCATGTAACTTTAGTCCTCAAATCTCCTAGATCCCATATCTTGCTTTGTAATTGTTGGTGTTCACTAGTTCTGTAATAATCTCCGCTACCTTCCACGGTCATCCAAATAATTTTCTCTACCTCATTATTACAGTTCCTCTTGCATCTCTGCATGAGATTCCATAACTCATTTATCTCCTCATCTAGTCTATTTCTTCATTGAAACTTTTCTTTTTGGATTCCTTTCTCCATTGCAACATTCACTTGCTAAGAAGAATAGAAAACTTCCAAAGCTTTCTTTCTCTGTTGCACAACAGGTTCAATGTTACTACTTCCCTCATCGTCTTCAACCCAATCTTGAGCTGCCATATTTTCTCTAAAGACAATCTCTTCCTCTACATTTTCCTTTAACTAATGAAATGAAAGTTTATTGTCTTCAGACAATTCTACTCCATCATCTACTATCCCAACTATCCATTTGCAAAATACCAGGAACAAAGTGAACAAATAGATATGTAAAATATACATTCCACATGTCCATGATTTTATTTTTATATTCATCTTCTTCAAACTATTGGTTAACATTCAACACTTGTCCTTCTGCTCCACTTGTGTAACCTACAGTTAAACACAGATCATCAGTTTGAAAAACAGAAGACACTTCGGCCTCAACTGATTCCTTCTCTTCCAATATTCCCTGCAGATTTATTTCTGCAAAACAATCTTTGAAATCCTCAATGGAATTCTCATCAACATCCTCATTTTCCTCCCTACACGGATATGAACTCTTTTCCATGTTCATGAGTTTGTCAATAAAATATATATCAACATCCTTCTTCTCTTCATCAAGGTACACACCTTGCTCAGGTTCACACAAGATGTGAACTTCCTTTTCATACTCAGCAGCTCTGAGTCTTTCCTCTTCCTTCACCCATACACTAAGCTTGTGCTTAGGACTCCTGGCATATAACCTATTTATAGGCCATTTCATTTTCCTCTACAGTTTTCGTCCGTAATACTAAATTTTTATAGCTTCCTCATGCAACAGTTCAATCACTTTATCAAGCCTCTTCTTCAGCTCAATAACCTATCTGTCAAGTTTATTTTGACTCATCCTCTTGACACATTTTTCTATGGAATATTCCTTTATCCTATTGTGGCTTCCTCTTCAACCCTTTAGATAATTGTCAGTAGTCGTCTTCCATACCTCCTCTATGAATTTACCCACACTTGTGGTGAACTGCAGCAAACCTTCCCTCTCAACACCTCATAAAGATTACCCCTACTTGACCTATTGGAATTCCTTGGTTCTCACACAGAACCATTGAGCACTTCCATTGATCTCTTTACGATTAACCCTTGCATTAAGTTCCTACATCACTCTGCTGTGAGGGTTCCCTTATCACAACCTCACTTCCCTCAACCCCCTTCTTCAGAAATCATCATTCTGACCTACTCTCTTCAAAGAGTATTCTTCCTTAACCTACAAATTAGTATCATGCTCTGATACCAAAAATGATGGCCTAAATCCACCCAAGTCCATCATAGATGATCTTTTCAAGTGTATATCACCATTATACACCAAATGCATGAACACATATAACAAATACTAGACAATTACCCAAACTTTCATCTTTTGAAAAATTGAGCAATTTCATACACTATTGTTTTTTTTCTATGTTAATAAGAAACAGAATTTTGCAGAGTTAAAACTAACAAACCTTAACTAGTTTAGTCCTCCCTTCATCTTTGGTAGGCTCCGCCAATTTTCCACACAACTTCATTAGCACTTGATAGTCTAATTCCCCTACAGTCCTTCACTGTTAGCATATATGAATCATATATACTATCTCCAATGTTAGACTGTTCAAGAAATACAAAAAAGCTATTATATATTACCTCTCGGCACACTCTTTTCTACATAGGACGGAGTATTATATATGTGTAGAGTTAAATTTGGAAAACTATGACTAGTTTGATGACTCCGTCTTTTTAACTTCCAACCCCACTTAACACTTGAGTGTTTTATCCTTTAGCACTTAACACACTTTTCCACTCATTATATATAACCAAAAGTGCATGTCACAATTCAATAAAATTCCTTACCATGCTGCCCTCTCTTTGCACATGACTAAGACTCTCGACCATACTCCCATCCCAATGTGCAAAGGTACCTTACCTTATCCCTATTGCTTGCAAACATAACCTTGCAATGTGACCTAAACCTTATCGCACTCAACGAACAAATGATTTGGTGTACGAGTTCTCTGACTGTAATGGTTCTTGAGAACCATTGATCAAAATAGCCATTGATCTACACCATCAAGCTTGTAAACTCTTTATCCAACCTTCTATTTGGTCAATCTCTTTCAATAACACTCGGTGACTGTCGATTCTCTGTGTGTTATTGTCCCTTTGATCTCTATGCAAATGAACTTAGGTTCTGCTTGCAATTTCTCAAGGCGTCTTCACCAACTCAATGGAACATCTATTCACACAGTCATATAACAAATTTGTAACACAAAATTCTCCCAATTTAACCAAGACCTTACTCAATCACTTATTATATGCGCCATTAACATACAAATGGGTTTCAACATTCGTAATTAAAGTTCTCCATACATAGAGAAAATAAAATCTTTCTGTCCCAATTAACAAAACAAGTTCAAATACAACATATATACGTTCACAAATCACAATCATTCTTTATTCATCCTTCAGAGATTGAATGTTTACACATAATTGATCATACAGACTACAGTCCACAATCATGTCTCTTTTTCTTAAGGAACAACCGGTTCCAAGCTCTCCTCACATATAAATCAACCTCTCTCTCAGCTTTCAAAGCCTTCATGTTGTTCAATCTATCACAAGATTTATGAGCTATCACGCTCTCCTTACATTGAACAGGTATTTGGTTTAAATACAAAATGAGTCGTTGTTTCTGATCCTTGAGAATAGGATCATGACTTTTAACAACCTAATGACTCAGATTCTTAATTCCTACAAATTTGCTAAAAAACTCAACTGTATAACAAACTTCAACTGATTATATCGCTATCCTTTACACTTGGAAGGATCCAAATTCCTTTTTATTCATACTTCTATTTGTATCTTAAAAAACCGAAAAATACAAGAGGACTCTAATTTTCTTCTAGAAACTTCTACTTTGACTCATCAAAATAGTTGACATTTTTCTCTTTGATCTCATGGTCCTGCATCCACAATACTCAAGTTATGATGGAATTATATTTTTAATTCAAAATTTTATACATAAAGGCGGGCTATATAAAAACATTGAATCGGTTGAATTTGAGTGAAAAAATAACAATCATTCCTCCTAACCTTTGAAACTACTTCCAATAAAAACTAAATCTAACTACAATTTCACCTTCCCCAAAAAAATGATTAATCACTTTAACTAAACAATAACAAAACATTATGATTTGACATATTTTTCAGCATGTATTATGCAACAAAAAAATCCCTACATACTTCTGCATGTATATATTTTTACGAAGCAATACCATGGCATACTGTATGATGGATCGAATGACCATGCAACTCTCCAACTTGAACGTAGTATTCATCACCCCCTCCAGCTCCTCCTCCACTTCTGATATTTTTTCTATTGTACATCTGTCCATCTCCATAACAACAATCAAAATCTTGATGTTGAATCTCCTAATGCTTGGAACCTCCTTTGATGGGAGTGGGTGCGTCAGGAAGGCTTCTGCAAGTTCTGAAATCAAGAAACTCTTTATTTTCTACCTCCCTTCTTTCAATACATGATCAAAATCCAATTTGGTGATAAACTTGAAGATTGAAGAAAATAATTAATATATAGCATGAAATTATTTTATGATTGAACTGCAATGCAAGGCTCTATTTTCAAACGATATAATTGAATACACTCTTCAACCTGTGGTGTTGTATTGGTGAGGTCAGTCAATTCAACACAATCTGCCTCTACGTATGTATTAAAATTCCAAAGTATTCTCACTACATGAATACCTTGCACCTGGTGTGTCAGCACGAACATCAGGATTGCTATGAAATTTGGATGACCCCCCCAGCTTAATGTTAATTACTATTTCATAGCTTTTTTTTTAATTTTCGACAGAATGAAAACTTAACTCTTCTCCTACCTTGCTCACGAGCTCCTTAGTTTCATAATTATTATTATTAATCTTTTTACTGAAAAATATAGACAAGAGATTGTGTAGAACTCCGCCAATATGATCGATCCTCTCATGACCCTCCTGTTCGCCAACAAGATTTATTAGCATGTCTATGGAAAACATTTGTAGACTCATTTGAAATTGGGATTTAGACGACTTGGGATTTGATTCTGTGAGTGCGATAATTTTGTGAAGTAATCGTGGGTTGCTTACAATCTTATTGTAGTTGTAGTGGTTGTTGACCAATATTTTCAGAATCTGCAACCCCTCAGAATTGAAATCTAAGTAATTATATTTATGGGATAACTGATTCTTCAAGTAATAACTTGAATGGATTTGAATCTCGTTTCTATCGTAAAGAAAATACGCTATGGATTCCATGGTCCTAGAAATTGTCGTCACCCTAAATTGTTAGCCTCTAGTTGCTTGTTTTTTGGTTTGAAAGGTTATGGGGATTATCTGTTTGTATCTTTAATGGCTTCCCATTCAAAAATGTTAGGGTTTTGGAATGAAGCAATGCTCATACAAATCATTGGGTTTAGGGTTTTTATAAGTCTATTCAGGCAATTGTTGAAAATGTAAACTTAATCTATACTGTGGGTGAAATTACTACTTAAATAAAACCCCATGTCTAGATTTTCATGGTTGAATCATTGTTTTATGGATGTTCTGTAATTTTCTAATAGTTGGGAAAATTATTTAGTTCCTACACTTACCCTATGGATTATATGAAATAATAAAGGAGGTTTTGTTGAATTCGTATAAATTTGTTTTAGAAATATTAATTGAATTCCTAATTGTTTCCCCTATCTAGGGAAGTGTGCAATGATGAGAACGAATTTTGTTGTGGAGGTGTTCAATGTTACTTGAGCTATTTCCATCAATGGAACGATGATAAAAAAAAATTAATGTTTGTTCTAGTTGGGTGAAATATGATGTAAATTGTGGGATTAGTATTTGCGTTTTGATCTTTTGATCTATGTATAACTATCTGCATTTAAATTGGTTTCTCCATGTATTTAAGAGAATGGCTAGCAAATGTGATTTTTTTATTTAAATTTAGTAGCAAAAGCATTGTCGGGAGCACTGTATTTCTTTTATAAGGGAGGGGTTTTTATTTAACAGTTCCATTGCAGAAAATGGCACTATGGGTAATCCTGTTTGTATTTATTATTTGGGTGTTAAATATTTTGTGTATTTCACTTCACCGCAGAACTACAACAAAATCCCTAGATCTTTTCTTTATTTTAATTTTAATGTGCCTTAATACATTTATATGCCAACGCTGAAAGCGTGGCCCTTCTTCGTACATGGTGGTTGGCAACACGAACCTATGGGTTCCGATAGTTGGTTGGAGGGTGTTGTTATACCCTTGGTAAGTTTAAATAATGGTTTATCATTATTTTATTCATGGATTAATGTGCTCTTTGCCAATGCTTATGAAATTCGATGGTTGATGGGTTGTCGTGATACCTAGGTTCATTTATGTAAATGGTTGTATGTTTTTATTTAATTCTTTTTAATGGTTTATAAGCAACCTTGCAACCATTGCTATGCATAATATATAGATTTAAAATTGTGGTTATGGAAATGTTGATTTTTGTACACTTGAAATCCAAGGGATTCGGTCAGTTCATGACTATGTTTTAACATTGGCATGTTAATTGTTATTTAGTTAATAGTTTATTTATTTTCTTATGTTTGCAAACCCTTAGTGGGTGTCCTATAATATTATGCTAAGGGATTTATTTTGAAATCTAAGTTTATAAT
The DNA here is from genome assembly GCA_001517045.1 of Pseudotsuga menziesii. Lineage (NCBI taxonomy): Eukaryota > Viridiplantae > Streptophyta > Pinopsida > Pinales > Pinaceae > Pseudotsuga > Pseudotsuga menziesii. The sequence continues at coordinate 31,454 of LPNX010940789.1, forward strand.
CCTACATGGGGATTTGTACAAGTGATGAATTTATAATCTATGTTTAGTATCAAAGCTCCAGCACGAGATTTTCTTGGCTAGAGCGAATACTTTCTTGGAAAATAACTCTGTCCTAATTGTTAAAAATGCTTAAATATTTATTTGATGTTATTTTTAGGATCTATGATTTCTATGTGTAGATTCAATGTTGTTTACGATGTTTTGGAAATGGTTTATCTTAATTTTAATGCTAGAATCTAGTCTAAACCCTAAGAGAATTGTAGAAGCTTTAAAATAAAATTATCACAAACCTTATAAGAAATTAACCTTAGATTCTATCCTAAACTATAAAACATTTAAACACATTTAATCGCATTGATATAGAATAAATTACACCTTTCAATTCTTATATTTGAAATCTCAACCTGCAAACATGATTGAAAAACAGAAATATTATCTAGAAAAAGGAAAACCTCTTACCTGAAGCTGTGTAGCTTGTTAGGGATCTATCACTCTACACACTTCAACACACAAAATTAATAAGACGCACTCTATTTCTAACATGAGGAATGATAACTGGATGAACTTAGAACTACCACGTTCCTTCCAACCTTGACCCGGAACCATTCCTCATTCTTAATCGGATCCCCCTTGAGTTGACTCCAACATGGAAGAGAAAACTAGAACTCATAAGGATGAGGCTGCTGGTACTTGGAAACTAGGCTCTAGTTTATCTAATTGTTGGTTTTGGAACTTATCTCCAATCCCATCTAGGAATATTGATCAGATGCCCTAATCCTTCTCTTGGCTTTTCTCTTATAGATATTATTTGGAAAAAGGAGTAGTTCATTAACTTGAGTTAAATCAATATTTTAATATTTTCTTGAAAATAATTCTTAGTTTAAATTTTTTTAAAGTATTATATAATCATTTTTGTTAACTATAAACCTTCTACTTGTTCCTACTTTGAGTTTAAAAAAAAAATCTTTAATTATATATTTAGTTTATAAGATAATATATAAAGAGACTTTTTCTTATTGATTTTGTTGTATTTATTTTCTTTCACAAATATATATTTATTATTCTCATAAGTGGATGTAGACTTGACTTATATCTTTTATCTATATTTATTAAAAATAATTTTGTATAAATATATATATTTTTTCATATACATATTATATAGACTTTAGTTATTCAATTTAATCATCTACTATTAACCATGCATTAATCGCATAATTTTTTTATTCGATCCTCTCTTAGTTTATGTTAATTCTTTTAACAAGGCCTAAGGTAGGGTTTGGTCAGTTAACTAGGATAAGTAGCTCTAGATTTCCGTGCATGTTGGATTACCTCCTATTCATGGAAGTATCTTGCATTCTTTCATCAGAAATAGATTTCAATTTCAATTAATCAACTTAAAATATGTATGATGAAGGTTGGTTCTATTTAGAGTCTTTCCAAATCATTAGTAACACCCTTAATTACAGTAAACCCTAGTGCTATTGAAAGATTATTATCAAGATCATGTTGGAGTGTTGAAGGTCTTATGCCCAACACTTCATCCTTTACTTGTTGGGCTTACCTATGTGCTCCAGAGCTTACGCTGAACACATAGTGTCATAACCATGTGCTCTAGTGCTTATTCCCAACACATCATAGAAATAAATCATGTGTGTCAGTCTTCTGCACAATACATTACAAAAATATCATCTCAATATATTATGGCTTCTACCCAACCATATAATAAATAAACAAGGTACATCAGGGCCTATGCCTAGTACAACAACAATAGTCCTCATCCATCTAGGCCTATGCCCAATATATAATCATAGAACAAAAACATAAAACATGCGCATTGGGGATTATTCCAAGTATATCTATATAACCAACATAACTCATGTGTAGTGGGGCATATGCCCAATATATAGACATAAACATAAAATCAAAGTAAATCATGTGCATTGGGGCTCATCCCCAATATAGTCAAGGTCAAAATTCGGTATATTACATCCCTCCCCTCTTAGAACAACATCGTCCAAGTTTTCTAGGGACTAGAAATGAACTCATGAAACAAGGGGGGTTAAGCCTCTTTCATGGTGGTTTTATTGTACCATGTGGCCTCATTGTCCCCAATGTACTTCCATTGCACTTTTAATTGGGAAATAGTTCGCTTCCTGATCCATACTTCCCTCTTGTCAAAAAGGAGAAGGGGGTATGGCTTAAACTCCCCTTCAAGTTCCACTTGTAGTAAGGACCAACCAATCACATGTTTAGTATCATAGACATATTTCTTTAATAAATATGAGTGAAAAACATTATGAAGCTTTACATGAGAACATAAATCCAATTGGTACGACATTGGCTCTTGCTTGGCTAGTATCTCAAAGGGTCTACAAAATCTTGGTGCCAACTTTTCGTGCCTTCCCAGTATCAATGAGCTTCTTTTTGGTTTTACTTTTAAATAAACATGTTCACCGACTTGGAAATATTTATCCTTTCTCTTGTTATCCGCATAAGTTTTCTGGAGGTTTTGTGCTTCTTTTAGATTCTGTTGTACTTTGGTGACTAACTGTTCTAGGTCTTTCAGGAAATCTGGGCATAGCATGAGCCTATCCACTAGGATATCCCAAGTCACCGGTTTCCTACACTTTCGGCCATAGAGTATCTTTAAGGGACTCATTTTGGTGTAGGTATGGTACCCATTGTTATATGTGAACTCTGCAAGGTGTAGATAATCCTCCCACATTGTGGGATTATTCATTACATACATTCTAAGCATATCCTCCAAAACTTGATTTACTCATTCCATTTGTCCTTCTGTCTGCGGGTGGTAGGTGGTATTTAATTTTAATTGTGTATCTAAGCTAGAGAATAAATATATCCAAAATTTAATGGCAAATTTTGTATCTCGATCTGAGATTATTTCCTTGGGTATCACATGCAATCGAAATATTTATTTTAGGAATATGTCAGCAATGTGAATTTCTTTGTATGTTTCCTTTACTGGAATAAATTGTGTCACTTTGGGGAACTTATTGGCTACTACAAAAATGGAATCATTCTATTTCTTTCTCTTTGGTAATCTCGTAATCAAATCCATACTGATAACTTCCCATTTCCATTCAAGAATGGGTAACGGTTGTAGAAACCCTAAAGGATGTTGGTGCTCTACTTTGACCTGCTAACACTCTTGGAATTTTGCGATGAATATTTCTATGTCATCCTTTAACTTAGGCCAATTTTTTTTCTTTACTACTGATATCATATTTTGATATCCCGAGTGTCCTAAGTAGGGATTTCGATGAAACTATGTCAGAATGTTGAACCTTATGTCTCCTTCATCCGCGACATATAGTCTCTCTTTGCAACACAATAGTCCTATATCGTCTGCCTTATATTCCTTCTATTGTTGGAATAACCTATATTCCTAAAACATTTATAAGGACCTCAACATAGAAACGATCAACCCTACTGGTTTTTCTAATCCTATTGTGCAAGTTTGAATCGGTTTTGCACAAAGTTACCCCATACAACATATGAGCTTGTCAACTTAAAGAATCATCAATTTTGTTTTCCTTTCATTTTATGTGCATCAATTCGAGGTGGTACGCAGTAAGGAGGACCAACTATTTGGCCCTCCTAGCATTTAAATCTGGCTGGTTGAAAAAATAATTTAGACTCACGTTGTCTGTCTTTAATAGAAAATTCTTCCCCATGAGGTAGTTTCTCCACATATTCAAGGCGTGGATGATGGATGCTAGCTGAAGATTGTGTGTGGGATAGTTTTGTTCATGTTCTTTTAATTTATATGATTTGTAACAGATTGCATAGTCATTTTTCATGAGGATGCCACCAATTCCTTTCTTTCTTGCATCTATGCAGACAACGAAATCCCCATCAAGATCCACAATTTCTAGTATAGGTGCAGTAGTCAACAGATGTTTAAGTTTTTGGAAGATTTCTTTGCATTTGGTCATCCAAAGGAATTTGTTTTCCTTCTTTTGTAAGGAGGACATGGGAAAAGCAATCCTTGAAAATTTCTCAATGAGCTTTCAATAGTATCCTGCTAGTCCCAGAAATTACCTAATGTATGTGATACAAGTAGGGGTAGGACATTCTTTGATGATTTAGTATTTTCTAGGTCGAGGACTATCCCTTTCTCAAAAATTATGTGACCTAGGTGTTGATCCCAGAAATGGCCTCTTTTAACAATCCTTAATCACCTTTTCTTCCCCTACCATACCCCATTCAGCATGCCAATCAGACATGTTATATCCACTCTACTCCTCAAACTACCAAGGTATGACTGGTCATTGCCTTATCTTATTAATACTTATGATTGTGATCATTGAAGCTGTGTATCTCTCAAATGTGCTAACAATTTATGGTTCATAAAGGTATTTTGAGATAAGTGGACTACGGGAAGATTAGGCTGAACAAGTCTCGACAAGAAGGAATATTCGCTGCTCAAGTTGATCTTCAGCCTTCTATCATCACCCAAGGCATGTGGTTCTAATGCGACATCCTAGACAGAGCTCTGACAAGGCAGTTGTAACAGAATGCGACATAATCGGGGATCCTTAGTACATTGCTGCTCGGGTATAGTTGTGATAAAAAAATGTCACTACTCCCGGGTCGATTAACAACTCTCCCATGCTTTCTATGTCCTTACCATGCCACGTTTGTAATAGCTAGTGTTATTTAGGGTGCTCGAAGATCAGAGATCTTCATGGCTACCCCAGAATAGGATCAGATGTTACGATCCACATGATATAAATATGGAGAGTTGTCTCGACCCACGGGGTTGTTGAACATATAATTCATTCATTGTATTAGCTAGGGGGAGCAATTTGTGTAACCATTCTATCTTTTAATACAAGGAGTTACTTCTAAATTAAGAAGCTTTACGTTGTGTTTGTGCCAGAAATTGTTTCTAAGGCCAGAGAAACAAGCCAACACACACTCAAGATAAAATTCAATAAAACAGATAAGGTTTAGGGTTTTTGTAATGTTTTAATGGTTGTAAGCTTTAGGAACTATCAGGGAAGACATTCAGAAGCCAAATAACAACTAAATCATAAACAAAAGATGATAAAGATGCATGATATATCAACAAGATCCAACAGAAAGACTATGTTGAGGTTCATACATACCAGACAAGCATTACCAGCAAATACACATTAACCAGCAATGAATATATCTATTAAGAAAATAAACAAGTTCAATAATGAAGCCAACACAGAAAAACTGAAGGGGAAAAGTCATATATATCTCATAATTTCATCAGCAAATGCTCATAAGAGTCACAATACTTAGCTCTGAACCAATCTGAAGATACAAACAGTCTGCAGACCTCCTGTAGCTCCCAAAAATCAAAACCCTTATTCAGTCCCCCTATCCCTATTTTATAATTAAAAAGAAGTAGTTCTATCTCCCCTTCATTAGGTCTAAATTGAAACTACCCAGTAGTTACATTAAATAACTAACTCAACTAATTGACTAAAAATAGCAAATCGGATTACTGGCAAATATGGCGAATTTCTAGAAAATAGGTGTCAAAGAAGCTTCCATATCTCTCAATTCATGGCACATTTGTAAACAATGAGATATTTTTTTGTAAATGGGTTCGTGGTGGACACAAACCTCTCTTGGTTTTTAAAAATTCATCTCCAATCAATCAGAATCTGCCCCGCAAAATGAACACTAAAACAGGAAAATATTAAATATTTAAAATTCCTGAAAAATAGGCTGCAAATATTAAACTGAATATTTCAAAACTTGACAGCTGTTGCACAACTGAGAGAGGTTTTTGTATATGGGTATCTTATGAACACAAACCTTTTTTTTTTTTCAAAAATTCCTCTCCATTAGCTCGTGGTAGGTATTTTACTTCAATGACTCAAAACAGGAAAAATAGAGCAGAATTATGTTTCTACTGCCTCCTTTTTTCATGTGATCTGTCCTTCTTGAGATCTAGGAATCCTCTTTTCAATTTTGAAAATTGAATATTCATCATGGGAATATATATATTCAGAGATATTCCTCATTTACCTGTTCCCAACTGCATTATGATTCAGAAGAGGTTTCCCCTGAAGTATTCTCAAGCTCATTTTGAGAATATATAAATTTATATTGGTTGAAGCTTTCAACCTTTGAGCCATTGTCAAGGAGAATGCTGCTAGTTTGACCCAGGGTATCCATGAAAAAATTGCTTTCTTTAAAACCTAGCATCTCAATTTCTGCTCTTTGAAGATAAAACTTCATCTAGATCCTCCACATGTACATGCTTTCTTTTTCAATATGAAAAATGTTGGCCAAAGAAGAAGAAATGTTTCTAGTTCTAATTGATGGAAGTAAATACTTGACCTCATCATCTGAAGGCTTCCATGTATTACTGATTGATGTACCCATAAATTTTGAACTTGACAAATCACATGGACCAACACTTTTACTGCTTTTCAATTGATTTCCTTCCGAGGAAAAGCTTCCACTCTCACACTGTTGTAAGGTGCAGGGAGTTCTCTACTTTCCACACCAATTATCATAACCATCAGCATAGTCAGCCTTAAACCTTACTGATCTGAGATCGCATGGAAGTGGTTTTTCATGGCTCTTTAACAGTGAATTAGCCTCTAGATCTAGAAGTGAACTTTGATCAGTGTATTTCCATTGTCCTTCACTAGAATCAATTCGAAGGCCCATATTCAACTTGTCACTTAAAAGATCTGATTCATCTATTGGTTTATTCTCCAGAACATTATTGACTAGAGGCTTGGATGCATCTAGTTTATTCAAATCAAAGTTACTACCATGTTCTTCTAAAATTCCCAATTCAGTCAGTATACCCTCCATTTTCTCAATATCTTTACTTGCATGTGGTTTCCATAGATTTTGATCAGAAATGATAAGGCTATTATTTAGAATAGCTGCTGCTTGACTTTTATCCATTGAAAGAAGCATGCCTCCAATCTTCCTCAATGTCATCCCTTTCCTATATTTCATCAGATGCCTCACTGCCATTTTCCTCTTCTTGTAAGCCTACCTTTTCCTTCCCTAGCTGTTCAAAAAGTGCAGCTGCAGAAGAAAATGCTAATGTGGGCTTGGAAAGTGCCCTCTTTGAGTCATACTAAGAGACTGATTGGAATGATTGACATTCAGATCTTGGAGAAACAGATGTTGGTACAAGAATAACAGCGAAAATTTGATGAGCTGTTATACGTGTTTGAACACCAGGGTGCAACATAGCCTGTAAAAGTTGATGAAAAAGAGCATATGAAAAACCCCGCTGTACATATGACTGATTAGATACATAGGCTATTATCTGAGCAAGAATGAACATTGCTCCAATTGTGGCCCTTGCTGTAACTGGCACAGCTAAGACCTTCTCCAATGTTGGTTGTTGAGCACACCCACATGAATCCATTACATCCTCACACATTTTTTTGCAAGGAAATCCTAAGCTTGCTGCTTGGATGATGCGTGGCAGGTTTTTTTGCAAAGAAATAGTTGCAGAAGACTTCTCTGATGTGATGGACGATATAAGAGGCAGAATTTCATCAAGTACTTTATCAATGGTCCCACAAGGAGGAGTGTTGACAACACACCAGAACTTCTCAAAATTATCTTGACAAACAGCACAATCCATAAGTCCTTCTGCTCCAACATATTGTTGCAATACTAATGATAGACCTTAGACATAACTTTTTGTAAGGAAGGCTTTAAAAGCATAGTCAATGGGCCTGTTTTTAGAATCGCAGGACTTTATGTAATCAGAGTAATCTGGTGCAACCAAACAGGTCTCTGAACCTCTGAACACATTGCACTCTGTTGCATTGTGTTTTGCATATTCTTCACCAACGTCTTTCAGCACACCTTCTTTGACCATAGTGGGAAAAGGGCAATTCTTTCCACTGATTTCTGAAAACTTTCTGATTGAATAACATGCATTGAATTCGGCAAGGGCAGGCCACTGCTTTCCAACTGTGATATCCATGTCCATACGGTGACAAATCCTAGCATAAAATTCAATGAATTCCTATGCAAACTGCCCGCCATTGCTGCTCCTTGTAAGTAGAATATGGACTCGAGTTAAATAATCAAAGAGTGGAGGTAAAAGTTGTGAGGCATAATATTTGCATCGAGAAGGGCCACAGCTGTGCAAAGGATTTCACGCTTTACTATTGGAATCATTCCATTCACTATAGATCCATCATTAGATTCTGTGGATAAAGAACCGAGTGCAAAGAATAGAAGCACCAATCATGTTATGCTTATAGATAATACTTCAGCAAAGTGCTTTCCCGGGAGTGGTAAAACAAGCAAAAATAAAAGTGCATTAACTGTGCTTAGGAACACACATAGAAACATATCCATCTCCATAATATTTAATTTAGAACATCTTCCCCGAAAATCTTGCCTTATTTCGCTCACTATCATCATTTTCCATAAATTTGCATCCAGTTGCCAGAACGGTTGCCAGAATCTCCCTCACATGAGACTGACGCCTGTTTACATGAATAAAACTTGGCAAAACATATATCAAATGTGACCAATGATTTATTTAACATTTCCCCAGCGAAATCGATAAAAAAAACGGACTGAAAAATGATCATTCTGCCAAAAAACGATTTTCCGGTAGCGCGCCTTTGTTAATTTTTTGCTCCAGCGCTACAAGAATAATTCTAGTGCTATTTTCTCACGGTTTTGCAGCTTTTAGGCATTTTGTGTGAAGGTTAAAAGTTGCTTGAGTAGTGATCATGCATTATTAAGCTTAGAATAATCTTTTTTGAATCCATGATTTGATATAATGACTTTAAAAATCCTTCAACAAAAAACAAACCTATGGCTTAAAATTGAAAATTTCAAAAACAAGCTTAAAATTTCATAAAAACACTAAAAAAAATTTCCTACAAGAGAGAAAAATCAAAATAAAGTAAAGCAAATCAAACCAAAATTGAAGAAACAAATTACTGACTTAACATCTGGCTCCAGCTGCGGGATGAAGTCCTCCCTGCGAGGCTTCAAGAACGTGTAGACCAGTGCCTTCTGTAACCAAAACTACTTGCTTTTCTGCAAAACATCCATTAGGCTATGGAGTCTTTATTTAATCCTTCAAACACTGATATATACAATGAAAATCAACTCTCTCTCTCTGAGGAACCTTCCATCTACTAAATCAAATCAAAATCCCATTTCCAATGTAACCAATAAAGAATTTGATCAACCCACCAAAACTTGTTTCCAACTCCATATATATATATAATCAGAAATATTGGAAAACATGAAGAGCAGAGATTTAACAACTTATACTCACTTTCATCAAATAGTGTCTCTGAAATAACAGATTTATAACTTGGTATTGACTCTAAATAATCTGCTATTGGATCATAAAAATTTTCATGAGTTACGTCTTCCTACTCTAGCTATCCATAAGAATATTTTGTTCCATGAATATCAATCAGGCATTGGTGATAAAAGACATCAGGATCAGCCTGAATTTGCTCTGTAAAATTTTGAATAGTATCATCAACAATGTCAACACCTTGAACCTCCTTTCCCGCACTGTCTTCAAATGAGTGACTATTAGGCATTGGCTTTTGTTGTTCAAGGATAATAGATTGAATGCATACTTGAATCTGCTGATCAGATTGTGACATATCACACACCTCACATATTTCTGGGTCTTTCTTTTCAATTTTATCATCATAGTTATTAAAAATTAGACCATCTTCATAATGATTTTGAACAACAGATTTATCATAACCATGAATAAAAACAACTTTTGAAAAATTTTGAATAGCCTGACCTTCATCAAATTTAGTATCAAAACCAAGAGGAATAGAATCTAATTCATCACAAAATTCTTGACTTGGAACCCTAATCTCTTCATCATAGCAAGGATTACTCTGAGAAATTTCTAATGATGATGCTAAAGGTTCATCTTTTCCTTCAATACAAAGCTGATCTTTAACACAACACTGATTTTCAAAAGTTTGTTGAACTAGAGATTGATCTTCAAAAGGATTAGCATTCAAACTGCTATTAAGGTTGTTGAAATCGTTATGAGAATGTTTCAAACTATCTTTACTGATCTCATCACTTGGACAATCCTCAAACTGACCTAAAACAACAACCGGGTTATCGCAATGATCATAGCATTCTTCCTTGACAGCAGCATCTAAAAATGTTACCTTCTCATCTTCAACAAATTCTGAAACTTCAACTTCTTCATGACATGTTTTGAACCCTTGATTGTACTCATCATCATGGTTCTTTAAATCAGAAATTGTATGATAAACATCATCCTGCTCGCAACAATCTTTTAAAAAGAGTTCAGCTGGGTACAGATACTTACAACGCTTCTGAAAGCATGTGTGGAATTCTTTTAGTGAAGAGATGCTAGCAGCGGGAAGAGAAAAATACCAATCTCGTGCATCTTTTTCAAGTGAATACATAAACATCTTCATGCTGGATATTTAACTAGACCATACATTTATGAAATTTGATGAGGTGATTTGATGGATTATCCTCTTTGTTTTCTCTAAACCGTGGAAGAAAATCTCCCCAAACATCCATAATAGGTACTGAATTTGGAAAACCTGGAATATCAGAAAAATTTAAAGGTGCAAACCTTCGAGCCACAATAGCTTCCATGGACATTGGCTCGTGCATCTTGAAATAGTGGAGTCGCCAATCAATTTGTCAAGAGAGATTTTGTTTCTTCTTCTCAAAAAGAGAAAGGGATAACAGTACTTGAAACTAATTAGGGTTGCATAAAGCTAGGGATGACTGAAACCTTATAATTCTTCCAACTCCTATAGTAGCTACTCTGTCAAACTTGGTGAAAAATAGCCTTCAAAAATTGTTGGTTTAAGTTCACCTCTTAAACCAGGAAAACTGATAAGTATCCTAGGGAAGATATGCTTCAGCTTCGTCCCCGGCAATGACGCCAAAAATGTTTGTGCCAGAAATTGTTTCTAAGGCCAAAAAAACAAGCCAACACACACTTAGGATAAAATTCAATAAAACAGATAAGGTTTAGGGTTTCTATAATGTTTTAATGGTTGTAAGCTTTAGGAAGTATCAGGGAAGAAATTCAGAAGCCAAATAATAACTAAATCATAAACAAAAGATGATAAATATGCATGATATATCAACAAGATCCAACAGAAAGACTATGCTGAGGTTCATACATAACAGACAAGCATTACCAGCAAATACACATTAACCAACAATGAATATATCTATTAAGAAACTAAACAAGTTCAATAATGAAGTCAACACAGAAAAACTGAAGGGAAAAATTCATATATATCTCATAATTTCATCAGCAAATGCTCATAAGAGTCACAATACTTAGCTCTGAACCAGTCTGAAGATACAAACAGTCTGCAGACCTCCTGTAGCTTCCAAAAATCAGAACCCTTCTTCAATCCCTCTATCCCTCTTTTATAATTACAAACAAGTAGTTCTATCTCCCCTTCATTAGGTATAAATTGAAACTACCCAGCAGTTACATTAACTAACTAACTCAACTAATTGACTAAAAATAGCAAATCAGATTCCTGGCAAATATGGCGAATTTCTGGAAACTAGGTGTCAAAGAAGATTCCATATCTCTCAATTCATGACACCTGTGTAAAAAATGAGAGTGGTTTTTGTAAATGGATCCGTGATGGAAACAAACCTCTCTTTTTTTTTAACAATTCATTTCCAATCAATCAGAATCTTCCCCTCAAAATGAACACTAAATCAGGAAAATATTAAATATTTAAAATCCCTGAAAAATAGGCTGCAAAGATTAAACCGAATCTTTCAAACCTTGACATCTGTTGAAAAACTGAGAGAAATTTTTGTATACGGGTATCTTATGAACAAAAACCTCTTTTTGTTTTCAAAAATTCCTCTCCAGTAGCGCGTGGTCGGTATTTTACTTCAATGACTCAAAACAGGAGAAATAGAGCCGAATTCTGTTTCTACTGCCTCCTTTTTTCATGTGAGCTGTCCTTCTTGAGATCTAGGAATCCTCTTTTCAATTTTGAAAATTGAATATTCATCATGGGAATATATATATTCAGAAATATTCCTCATTCACCTGTTCCCAACTGCATTCTGATTCAGAAGAAGTTTCCCCTGAAGTATTTTCAAGCTCATTTTGAGAATATATAAATTTATACTGGTTGAAGCTTTCAACCTTTGAGCCATTGTCAAGGAGAATGCTGCTAGTTTGACCCAGGGTATCCATGAAAAAATTGCTTTCTTTACAACCTAGCATCTCAATTTCTGCTCTTTGAAGATAAAACTTCATCTAGATCCTCCACATGTACATGCTTTCTTTTTCAATATGAAAAATGTTGGCCAAAGAAGAAGAAATGTTTCCAGTTCTAATTCACGGAAGTAAATACCTGACCTCATCATCTGAAGGCTTCCATGTATTACTGATTGATGTACCCATAAATTTTGAACTTGACAAATCACATGGACCAACACTTTTAGTGCTTTTCAATTGATTTCCTTCCGAGGAAAAGCTTCCACTCTCACACTATTGTAATGTGTAGGGAGTTCTCTGCTTTCCACACCAATTGTCATAACCATCAGCATAGTCAGCCTTAAACCTTACTAATCCGAGATCACATGGAAGTGGTTTGTCATGGCTCTTTAACAGTGAATTAGCCTCTGGATCTAGAAGTGAACTTTGATCAGTGTATTGCCATTGTCCTTCACTAGAATCAATTCGAAGGCCCATATTCAACTTGTCACTTAAAAGATATGATTCATCAATTGGTTTCTTCTCCAGAACATTATTGACTAGAGGCTTGGATGCATCTAGTTTATTCAAATCAAAGTTACTACCATGTTCTTCTAAAATTCCCAATTCAGTCAGTATACCCTCCATTTGCTCAATATCTTTACTTGCATGTGGTTTCCATAGATTTTGATCAGAAATGATAAGGCTATTATTTAGAATAGCTTCTACTTGACTTTTATCCATTGAAAGAAGCATGCCTCCAATATTCCTCAATGTCATCCCTTTCCTATATTTCATTAGATGCCTCACTGCCATTTTCCTCTTCTTGTAAGCCTACCTTTTCCTTCCCTAGTTTTTCAAAAATTGCAGCTGCAGAAGAAAATGCTGATGTGGGCTTGGAAAGTGCCCTCTTTGAGTCATACTGAGAGACTGATTGGAATGATTGACATTCAGATCTTGGAGAAACAAATATTGGTACAAGAATAACAGAAAAAATTTGATGAGCTGTTATATGTGTTTGAACATCAGGGTGCAACATAGCCTGTAAAAGTTGATGGAAAAGAGCATCTGAAAAACCCCGCTGTACATATGACTGATTAGATACAGAGGCTATTATCTGAGCAAGAATGAACATTGCTCCAATTGTGGCCCTTGCTGTAACTGGCACAGCTAAGACCTTCTCCAATGTTGGCTGTTGAGCACAACCACATGAATCCATTACATCCTCACACATTTTTTTACAAGGAAATCCTAAGCTTGCTACTTGGATGATGCGTGGCAGAGTTTGTTGCAAAGAAATAGTTGCAGAAGACTTCTCTGATGTGATGGATGATATAAGAGGCAGAATTTCATCAAGTACTTTATCAATGGTCCGACAGGGAGGAGTGTTGACAGCACACCAGAACTTCTCAAAATTATCTTGACAAACAGCACAATCCATAAGTCCTTCTGCTCCAACATATTGTTGCAATACTAATGATAGACCTTAGAAAGAACTTTTTGTAAATAAGCCTTTAAAAGCACAGTCAACAGGCCTGTTTTTAGAATCGCAGGACTTTATGTAATCAGAGTAATCTGGTGCAACCAAACAGGTCTCTGAACCTCTGAACATATTGCACTCTGTTGCATTGTGTTTTGCATATTCTTCACCAACGTCTTTCAGCACACCTTCTTTGACCATAGTGGCAAAAGGGCAATGCTTTCCACTGATTTCTGAAAACTTTCTGATTGAATAACATGCACCGAATCCGGCAAGGGCAGGCCACTGCTTTCCAATTGTGATATCCATGTCCATACGGTGACAAATCCCAGCATAAACTTCAATGAATTCCTATGCAAACTGCCCACCATTGCTGCTCATTGTAAGTAGAATATGGACTCGAGTTAAATAATCAAAGAGTGGAGGTAAAAGTTGTGAGGCATAATATTTGCACGGAGAAGGGCCACAGCTGTGTAAAGGATTTCATGCTTTAATCTTGGAATCATTCCATTCACTATAGAGCCAGGATTAGAGTCCGTGGATAAAGAACCGAGTGCAAAGAATATAAGCACCAATCCTGTTATGCTTATAGATAATACTTTAGCACAGTGCTTTCCCAGGAGTGGTAAAATGAGCAAAAATAAAAGTGCATTAACTATGCTCAAGAACACACACAGAAACATATCCAGCTCCATAATGTTTAATTTAGAACATCTTCCCTGAAAATCTTGCCTTATTTCGCTCACTATCATCATTTTCCATAAATTTGCATCCAGTTGCCAGAACGGTTGCCAGAATCTCCCTCACATGAGACTGACGCCTGTTTACATGAAAAAAACTTGGCAAAACATATATCAAATGTGACCAATGTTTTATTTAACATTTCCCCAGCGAAATCCCCAAAAAAACGGACTTAAAAATGACCATTCTGGCAAAAAACGATTTTCCTGTAGCGCTCCTTTGTTAATTTTTTGCTGCAGCGCTACAAGAATAATTCTAGTGCTATTTTCTCGTGGTTTTTCATATTTTAGGCATTTTATGTGAAGTTTAAAAGTTGCTAGAGTAGTGATCATGCATTATTAAGCTCAGAATAATCTTTTGTGAATCCATGATTTGATATAATGACTTTAAAAATCCTTCAACAAAAAACAAACCTATGGCTTAAAATTGAAAATTTCAAAAACAAGCTTAAAATTTCATAAAAACACTAAAAAAAATTTCCTACAAGAGAGAAAAATCAAAATAAAGTAAAGCAAATAAAACCAAAATTGAAGAAACAAATTACTGACTTAACACATTGTTCAGCCAGCGTTTGTGTGTGAAGGCTGGGCCCGCCTTCCACAGAGATTCCTGAGTTAAATTAGGACTTTTTAATTCGATTGTTGTGTGATGTCCTATTAATTCTATTACTTTTGTACGCAGCTATAGTGAGTGTGATTTACAGTATAATTGTGATTGTAATTCCTTGAGATCTGTAAGTGGTACAGAGTGACAGTCGACTGAGCAGGTAACTATCTTTTATGCAATTCGTGTGTTAGCTGTAAATAGCGCTATTCATCCTGAGGTTTTAGTCGTTGTTCCATGAATCCTTGAAACTTGTCTTTATTGTTATGATTATTGAATTTCATTCCTGCATTTCAATTTCTTAGAGTAGCTGAACTCAATCTTTTTCAATTGAGTTCCTAGATCAATATTCAATTTATGCTTGTGGCTTTCTAGAGTAATCAGATAGAATAGGTGAATTAATCACTTAGGGATGCGAATTGGATTTCTTTTCTTTTGCAATTGTAATTTGAATCCTTGTTATCTTTCCTTAATGCATAGCATAAAGTAATTAAGATTGTAGCACTTAGAGGATAAATGGGATTACCCAGGTTCTTGGGATGAGCATAGTTGATAGAGAATAGTAATGTTCAATTGCAATGACTTTGTGTTTAATCATATACTGTGCATTTTTATCCTTTGAAATATAATACTTTCCCGGGTTGACAATAAATATTGTACACTCTGTATGTTGGTAATAATCTACTTGCATATCGGCTGCATGACATTTTGGCGTCGTTGCCGAGGAAGGATAAAAATTAAACACCATCATTAGTTGCATTTGGTAATTGATTCTAGTCAATCTTTTCTACTTTATTTGCTGTAATGATTTGGGTTGCATGAATACGAGAAGGGTAAAGTGTGATCGTCTTTCAACTCCCCAAACCCCACAAAATAATAACAGTGCAGGTGGCTTGGGTCACGGTCGAGGTTCACCATTGGGCAGAAGGACATTCATCGACAATCTTGTTGATATAACTGATTCATCCACTAGATATCACCATCAAGAAACTCCTATCAAAAGAAACCCTGCCGATCCTAGAGCACCAGCGTTAGGGTCCACAGTGGAGAATACACGAGCAGCTGCGACTTCCTCAAACATCCCTGCAGAAGAGGACACGGCTGTTACAATTGGACCTGCTGGTAGAGGCCCGATCTACCACATTTACGAGAAGGTTGTAACTGAAGAAGAGTGGACGTAGTTCCACCAAAAGATTACTGATTAGTGGAGGAACGAAAAAAAGAAGGAGGAAAAGAAGGAGGAAAACAATGAATAAAGGAACGAGGAAAAGAATGTAGGAACGAACGAAGAGGAAAAAACAGAAGAGGAGATGAGTAACAGACACGAGTCCGATGAGGAAGAGGCAATGGGGTAAAACTATCATCATGAAAATCACTCCCTGCATGAAGGAATGGTGGCTACACTGCAATTTTCGATTCAACAGCCAGAGGGGACAGCCCCTATGAAAAATATCTCACCATCAGTGTTTTCTCGCTTCCATGAAGAGCAGCAGAATATCCAGACGAATTCCTTTTTGAATTCGATATCCTTTATCACAGCTATGATTACGTCACCGATGCAAAAAAGGTAAAACTCTTCCCCGCCACCCTGAAGGACAACGCATTATGCTGGTTCATGAACCTAGGGGGAGGAACAGTCGCCAATTGGGATAGAATGAAACAGGTGCTCCTAGAGAAATATCAGGAATATTGCAACACAAAGGACAAAAGAGAGGAATTGTTCAAAATGGTGCAGAAGGAGGATGAAAGTCTGGAGGATTTTGTGGAAAGGCTTTTGTACAACGTGCAAAGATCTAGGCAGACGAACATGGGGCTGGATGTGCTCAAGATAATCCTGTTTCATGGGATCAGGGATGATTGTTTAGATATGTTAAACTTTCTAAGAAGGGGAGATATCTCCAAGGAATCTTTTGGAAAGATCGTTGAATTATGTAAGAGGTATTCCAGGGGGTCTTCCAGGAACAACAGGCGGGACAAACAGGATAAGCTAGAATGTGATTTCTTCGATAAAACTCAGAATTCGTCTAATGGAGGAGCCACCCATGCAGAGATAGGCAATCTCCTTGAAAATTTTAAAACAGAAATGATGAGCTCCATCTCCTCGGCGATCGATGTCCTGAAGGAAAAACAAAAACAGGCAGTGGAGGATCTCACACTAGGTGTGTTCTACCCCCGATGTAGAAAGAACCATCGTCTGAGGGAGTGCCCGCTTGATAAATTAGAGGTATGTCAGTTATGCGATCTGAACCACGACATGAAAGAATGTCCCTCACTCCCCCAAGTGAAGGTTGTTCTGCAGGAATCAACTCTATAGGTGGAATCGACCTATTTCATTGCACAGAAGAAACCTTGGCAGCCTCAAAATCAAGGTATGCCACCAGACTCATTTCCATTTTTGAATAATATGCAAGATGTGAGTACACCGTTCCCTTCAAATTATGCTCAGTGGAATCCTTCGCAACCCGCAATGAAAAATTGTAACTCATGGAATCCTTGGACATAGCCACCACACCAACCTACCTTGTGGTCTCTTGGATGGAGGAATTTCCATCCCGGGAACTAGTCTCCTCACCCACCTCCACCACAACAGTCACCATATTCTCCTTAATACCCTCAATACCCTCAATATCCTCAATACCCACCTCAGCAGTCGCAGCTATAGCTATAGAACAACTCTGTCCCTAATGTACCAATATGACCTCAGCTACATGCCCAACCTAATCCTAACCTGGATAATAAAATAGTCCATCAATTGGAGGATATCAACATGCCATCCTACTCTCTTTCCCCTGTACCTTGCAGTGATATTTATTTACGATCGGGGAAAATAGTAGAACCAGTAATTACAGAATATTCTCCACCTTTTGTGCATAAAGAAGGGGTGAGTCCACAGCATCCGTCCGATACAATTCCTATTATTGAAGATGCTAAGCATCCCTTAGATGGGATGGCTGAAACACCAAATGAAAAATCTAGCAATACGCAGCCTACGTAGCTGATAAGGCAACCACCGTACCTTGAGAGACTAATGCTACCAAGGGCAGGGGGGCAACCTCAGTTTAACCTCCTAGGAGAGTTAAGCAATCTTTATGTTAAAATCCCCCTCCTTCAAGCTCTTCAAGATGTACCTATTTATGCTAGAACTGTTTGGGACCTATGCACCAAGAAACCAGGAAGGAAACCTAGAGATCCTCCCACTATTCACATCATAGGGAATCTATCTGCACTGAAAATAGGAAAAACCCCAGTGACTAAGTATGACGACCCTAGAAATCCTACTGTCACTGTGCAGATAGGGCATACACAGATACCCAATGTACTAGTAGATTTAGGAGCAATGATCAATGTCATAACAATTGAGACTGTAAAGAAGATTGGGCTCACTAATCTTAGGCCAACCCCCACAATTTTAGAATTGGTGGGCAGATCCACCATTAGACCCGAAGGAATTCTGGATGATCTTATCATCTCGGGTTATTCATGGGAGTACCCTGCTGACTTCTTGGTGTTACAACCAAAGTCGCAGCTGGGAGGACACCCATTAATCCTGGGGAGGCCTTGGTTGGCCATAGCTGATGCTTGCATCAGTTGTCGATCTGGGTCTATGACCATATCTGATGGCACCAAGACTAAAAACCTCACCCTTTATCCTCCAGCTTGGCCAAGTCTAGAAGCTGAAACCTATTTTTGGATAGAGCTGAAGGAAGAGGAGGATGTTCAACCACTCTTAACTATAGGGAAGGCCTTAACCTTTAAGAATGAAATGGAAGACGATTCTATTAATAATTTCATCAGTGAACCCACTTTAGTCGATAAAGAGGTTTATTAAATCCTGAACATTACCCTGGGCAAGGAAGAACAAGAAAATCTCACAGAAGAAACACTAGTTGGTGACACACAGATAATCCCAGTATTGAAAAAATCAAAAAGTATTCCTATTGAGGTAGAGTTTGGAAAAACTTTGAATATTAATTTTAATCTCTCCTTAGATGAACAGAAGCACCTTATCAGTCTCTTGAAAGAACATAAGGGGGCGTTCGCCTGGGAGTATACAGACATGAGGGGCATTCCCTCTAATCTGTGCACCCATCATATTTATATTAAAAGTGACTCTAGGCCTGTGTGTCAGCCTCAACGATGAATGAACCCCAATATGAGGGACATACTGAAGGAAGAAATCCAGAAACTCTTGGAAGCAGGATTTATATATCCTATTTCAGATAGCGAGTGGGTTTTCCCACTCGTAATTGTACCCAAGAAAAATGGTAAATGGAGGGTCTGTGTCGACTATAGGGAGATGAACAAAGCCACACAAAAGGACCAATTTCCTTTTCCCTTTATTGACCAAGTACTCAAAACTCTATCAGGGAAGAAATTCTTCTCCTTCCTAGATGGGTTTAGAGGGTATAATCAGATTCATATTGCTCCTGAGGACCAGGATAAAACCACCTTCACTTGTCCCTGGGGAACGTTTGCCTACAGAGTGCTTCCCTCTGGTTTTTGTAATGCACCGACAACATTTCAAAGAGCTGTAATTGGCATATTTTCTGAGTTAGTTAATGATAGTATGGAAATCTTTATGGACGATTTTACTCCTTATGGCAAGGATTTTGAGGAAGCACTGGAAAATTTAAAGAAAGTTTTAAATCGCTATGAACATACCCAGCTCTCTTTAAGCACTGAAAAGTGCCATATGATGATGAGTGAGGGAGTAGTATTGGGGCATTTTATCTCTTTCAATGGCATTCAGGTGGACCCCTCAAAAATCAAGGTGATAAAAAATACCTACCCCTTCAACTCAAAAAGAGGTGCGAAGTTTTCTGGGACATGCTGGATATTATTGAAGGTTTATAGAAAACTTCTCCAAAATTGCTTCTCCTTTGTTTTCTCTATTAATGAAGGATGCACAGTTTGTTTGGAGTGAAGCATGCCAGACAGCGTTTGATAAGCTTAAGGAGAAGCTGTCGACAGCTCCTATCTTAAGAGGACCTAATTGGACCCTACCCTTTCATATTTCTTCAGATGCCTCTAATATTGCCATTGGAACAGTTTGAGGACAGCAGGATGGTCAAGTACCTTATGCAATCTATTATGTTAGTGAAAACTTATCCCCTACTGAACTTAATTATATTGTCACTGAAAAAGAATTCTTAGCTATTGTTTACTCCATTATTAAATTTTGACATTACATTACTGGGTATCCTACGTTTATGCACAATGACCACTCTGCCATTAAATATTTAATGAACAAACCTTTCACTAATGCCAGAGTGACCAGGTGGCTCTTATTGTTACAGGAATTTGATATTACCATTATAGATAAACCTGGGAAACAAAATGTTGTCGCTGATTTTTTATCTTGTTTCAGTAACAGTGATGATATTTTTCCTGTTGAGGACTCTTTTCCAGATAAACATCTATTCGCACTTTCAACTCATTCCCCCTGGTATGCAGACGTCGCTAATTATTTTGTTGCAGGAAAGCTCCCACCACATATGTCTAAATGATAAAAGAAAAAAATCATCAGCAAAGTGCCAAGTATTGTTGGGTAAATTGTCATCTCTTCTACACAGGACCTGATCTTGAGATTAGAAGATGTGTAAGGGAAGATGAAATCTTTCATATACTGAAATCCTTTCTTGATGAACCTTGTGGGGGACACTTTGTAGACAAAAGAGTAGGGAACAAAGTGCTACAGATGGGATACTATTGGCCAACTTTTTTTAGGGATGCTAAAAGGTATGTTCAGTCCTGTGACAGCTGCCAAAGGATGGGCCTGCCCAATAGAACAGATTAGATGCCTCTACAACCTCAAGTAGTAGTTGAACCATTTGATAGATGGGATCTGGATTTCGTTGGCCCTATCAGGTCTCATTCCAGATAGAAATCCTACATTCTAGTTTGTACTAATTATATGACCAAGTGGGTAGAAGCTGTAGCCTTTGCTAAGGCTAATGACCAGGTTGTGATTGATTTTCTATACAGTGAAATCTTTACCCATTTTGGGGTACCTAAGGAAGTAGTTACTGATGGGGGACCGCAATTCATGTCACATCAATTTGAATCCCTACTACAGAAGTATCGTGTTCAAAATAGGGTGGCTTCACCTTACCACCCCCAAGCCAATGGCTAGGTGGAAAGCACTAATAAGGTTATTGAAGCCATCCTTACCAAGACAGTTAAGAGCCATAAAAAAGATTGGGCTGACAGGCTTCCGGAAGCACTGTGGGCATATTGCACGACTTGGCGTAACACCACAGGTTTCTCTCCTTATGATTTAGTGTATGGAAAAAGTGCCATCTTTCCAGGTGAGTTTGAAATAAAAACCCTAAAGACAACCACCAAAATGAATCTGGATGTAACTGAAGCCTAGAAGAGAAGATTGAATCAACTAAACGAATTGGATGAGAAGCGGTTAGCTGCAGTAGACTAGACTGTGTTACTTCAGCAACAAAGATCCAATAGCATGACCGATTTATTAAAAAGAAGGTCTTCTATGAGGGGGAATGGGAATTACTATACGACTCCAGATTCAAAAGAGATTTTAAAGGTAAATTACGCACAAGGTGGCTAGGCGCATACTTGGTCAACAGGGTATTTGACAACGGCACTATCCGCCTGGTGACCATTGATGAAAACCGCGTACCATTATTTGCTAATGGTCACAGGCTATGACTGTACCATAATCCTATTTCAAAAGATGCATTTATTTCACAAATTGTCTCTGATCCAGATTATCAGCTGGCACCAAGGTAGGAACTTCTCTCTGCCTCTACCAATCCTTAAACTGTAAATCGTGCTTGAATTATTATACACAAATAATGGTTTTTTTCCTATTTAATTATATTGTTTTTTTCCCTTTTGCATTTGATCTTCTCGTTTGCTGTTGTTTTTCCAGAAATTGCAGGGAAGCGCCAGGGGGATGACTAGATTGGGCCTGTCAAACAGGATTCATTTTCCTATGCCTTCCTGTGCCATATATCCTTTTCCTTAAATAAATTTTTCAGCGGCTCCAACATCTTTCCTGGCGGCCGTAAATATTTTTCCCTGGAAGCCGTAACTTTTTTTCCCAGCGACTGTGACCCTTTTTCCCGACAGACATGAACCTTTTCCCGACGGCTGCGACATCTTTCTCGGCAGCCGAGAACCTTTTTTTCCGACAGCTGTAACATCTTTCCCGACAGGCGTGAACTTTTTCCTGATGGCTATGACATCTTTCCCGACAGGCGTGAACTTTTTCCTGATGGCTATGACATCTTTTCCAGCAGCTGCGAACCTTTTTTCCGATGGCTGCAACATTTTTTCCGGCAGCTGTAAATGTTTTTCCCTAGTAGCCGCGACTTCTTTTCGGTGGCCGTAAACCTTTTTCTTGGCAGCCATAAACCTTTTTCCCGGCAGCCATGAACCCTTTTCCAACGGTTGCAACATCTTTTTCAGCAGCTGCAACAACTTTTTCGGTGACTGTAAATCCTTTCTAGCGACCATAAATCCTTCATGCCGACCGTAAATCCTTCCCGCCAGCCGTAATCCTTTTTCTGACAGCTGCGACATCTTTTTTGGCAGCCATGAACTCTTTTCTGATGGCTGCGACATCTGTTTTGAATGCTGCAACATATTTTTCGGCAGCAATGAACCTTTTTCCGACAGCTGCGACATCTTTTCCGACGGCTATGACATCTTTTTCAGCACTCATGAACCTTTCTTCGATGGCTACGACATCCTTTCCGGCAGCCGCGATATTTTTTTTCTGGTGGCTGCAAATACGCTATATTTGGCTGATGTTTTTAGCATTAAGGGATGCCTTTCTATTTCAAAACCTACAGTGGTAACTACTGTGTGATTGGAAAATTGCTTTCTATGCCATTAAACCTGCTAGGTATGGCTTTGATTCCTCCTCCTCATGCCGGCGAACTGGTCCATAAGGTGAGAGCCTTTTTCATTATTTCGACCATGTGTACAATATGGTTTGTGCTTCATTGGTGGATATAATTATTGCAGTATCCTGGTTATAATGATTAAATTAATGACTGCACACAATTTCGGCTTCCGCAACATCAACAACGACACGTTCCACCATTTTTCGAAGGATATCCAGCGTGCAGTATCAAAAGGTATGGCTTTGATTTATCACATGATTAAGTATTGATATGATTTAACAATATCATTCGTACCTCCGTTTGTATCACCATTATTTTGTAATTAACTCTTTCCTCTGTGCGACGTAAAAGACTAATAACTGCCACCTTCCCCAATTCGGAATGAAATTTTGAATTATTTGGCATGCTGAACTTTCAAAATTTACCCATTCCCTAACATCTCCTCTCAGCACTTCGTCCATCCTGTATGCTATAATCTCCATTCTTGGACTCTATAATCTATGGAACAGCAACCTTAGTCTGAAGCCAGGACCATGGGGATTCCAACTCGTTATGAACCTTCAAATACATAGGAGCTCAAGAAAAATGCTGCGGTTTTTGCCATCTTTCAAGCCGCTGGGTGGATAGAATTTTTTTAACGACTGGAGGGATTCAATAGTGAAGCAGCCTTACAATTTTCTCTAAACCTCATAGAAACTTACTCCAAGGTTTGGGTGCTACACATCAAAGTCTCCGAGGCCATTCTATCTGAGGTTACTGCCATCCCTCAGGTGGGAAGGGTGTGGTTTGGAAGTCGAGTCCCCACTACTACAACATTGAAAGTCGTTTTAATAGAGGGGGAGCAGGTTCAAACGTCAAGAAGAGGGATAGCACTACACTCATTGTTGCAACCATAGGACCAGGTTGCTGTCTTCCTCAAGAAATACATTACCTGTGAAGGTAGGTGCCAAACTATTTATAATTCTGAACTACCTTTACTATCTCATCTCTGCCATAGAATTTTGTTGAACATTCCATATTATCTGCTTCATGATTTGCATCATATGGCGGGATTTGTTCAAGCTGCTAAGCACCCACTTGCCTCACTGACCCACCATGGTCTTATCAAATTAATCATCTTGAGAACCCTTGCTCGGTATAATATAACCTGGGAGCAATTCACAGCTCGAGCTCAGGAACCTGCCCCCTTTCTTGGTGTCCCAATAGAAAAGGAACAAGCTCATCCACAACAGGGGGGACATGAACCACAACAGGAGGATCAGACTCCCTCCAATGTAGTTGCGGGGAGGGGGGATGAAATTGGATTAGAAGAAGATCAACCAAGGGCACAAACAGAGCAATTGAGGGAGGATGTAGATAAAAATCCTGTGGAAGACCCAAATAACAGGGCAGCTCTGATAGCAAAAGGTGAAATTGGAGCAGCACTAAATGCTGCAACAATTGAACCTGAAGGTGATGGAGCCATGGTAAGGGAAGAAAAGATCGAGCTCGTAACCATTGAATCCTCACCGAAGTGGGGAGGAACCTTGATTGAGGAAGAACAGCCTGAGGAGCAAGAAAATGCTAGAACAGGGGATATTCGTTCTACCTCAGCTGTGAATCCCGACATCCTAGCACCACAAAGGAAAAGAAGAGATCAATTGATGAAATTAAAATAACCTCACCAATAAGAAGGAAAAGAACAAGATCAGCTACAGCAGCAAAGGTAGCAAGAAACAGATGGGCAACCTTAGAGGCACAGATTGAGTTCCCTATTCTTGCACCTAGGCCAATTGATGCCCCACAAGGGCCAGTCGACGAAGAACCCCAAATTGAATGAATTCTTCTTGAGAATACACTATTAAAAGATGAAGTCCAAACACTTAGAAGGGAATTGGAAACTTGGAAAGAAACCTGCAGGAAACAACGTGAAAGGAAAATGCACACATTGGTGGAGGCTGTGGATCAACTGGAGGGATCAAATTCTACCGAGCCTGGCAAGGAAGAAGAGCGAGTGGTTTGTCCCACCTGTGGGGAAATATTTAAGGAAGCAGGCCACAAGATTGTAATTCGTGCCTATACAATGCAATAGTTTGCACCTACAATAGAGGGAGCTGCAAAAAGAGAAGATGTTGCCACACAAGAACCAACATCTTTGAATATTCTTGCTGAAGTTGCCACCAACTCTGGGATAGAAGAACCAAGGGATGAAATCATGCCTGATGGTGGGGATGAATATTTCAATTTGGGTCTGGAACGCTCCCATGATGTATAAATTATAGATGCAGAGCCACAAAGGCAAGACAATGATGAACTTGAACAGGGTGCTGTAACACAAGAACCAACATCCCTAAGTATACTTGTCCAAATGGATGAGAAATTGGGAGAAATACTGGGGATGGAGGACACTCTAGAGCTTAATAAAGAATTATGCACTATAACCCCAGAATGTTCCCATGATACAGAAATTATAGAAGAAGAACTGCAACAATAGGGGGATGAAGAAGTAAGCCATGATGTTTCTACACAAGAACCAACATCCTTGGAGGTTGCAGCAAGGACTCCTGAAATGCAACTAGAAGATAACCCTGAAGTGGATATTATCCATGATATATATTGGAGTGAAGATGAACAGGCCCAAACACAATTCTCAGGTGATACTAAAATCCTTGAGGAGCAGCTGCACATTGAAGAAGACATTCAGTCTTAGCAGCATAAGGAAAAAGAAGACACTGTTACACAAGAACCAGTGTCTCTGGGATTGATGGATGTGGCTGTTGAAGAAAATAAAGAGGAAGTTGTTGTCACACAAGAACCAAAAACTCCCATAATAACTACAGATGTGCAGGGTACCCAAGAAGAAGACACTGCTACACAAGAACCAGTGTCTCTAGAAGAAATGGATGTGGCTGTTGAAGAGATTCTAGAGGAAGTTGATGTCACACAAGAACCAGAAACTCCCATAACAACTTCAGATGTGCAGGGTACCCAAGAAGAAGACACTGCTACAAAAGAACCAGTGTCTCTAAAAGCAATGGATGTGGCTGTTGAAGAGAGTCTAGGGGAGGTTGCTGTCACACAAGAACCAACAACTCTCATAATAAACTCAGATGTGCAGGATGCCCAAAAGGAAGACACCGCCCCACAAGAACCAATGTCTCTACCCCTTAGAAATTTCATTGAGTTGGAATCAAATCAAGAGGAGCATCATAAAGAGGAAATCCTGAACCTCACAGCAGAAGTCTCAGTTTTGATAATGGAGGTGATCAAATGGAAGAGCTGGGTGGAGGAAAACGAGAGAGGGATGATTTGTATTAGTGAGCATAGAAAAATTATCAAGGGATTGGAAGAGAATTGGGCAGAAGAACATATGGCCCATAGAATTTGGGAAGAAGAGCTACAGAGAAATTTGAGAGAGTTGAAAAAAGTTCCAATCCATACAAAAAGAAAAAGAGCAAATGTATGCTCTCTCTCAAGAACTCTTGGGCACCAGGATGCCTTCTTCCTCTTACCCTGTATTCCTGTTTGAACAGTTTGTTTGGTTTAAATTGAAGGCTGTGAAGGAAGGGAGGTCATTTGAAATAACAACCTCAACAAAGTTTTTGGAAACATTCTTTGGAAGTAATTTTGAGGATCAAAATTTGTTGTGTGAACTATACTTGCATGAGATGGCTTGCCCTCTGGACCGCCATTCAAATCCTATTCCATTTGCATGGGATGTTCAGCTGAGAGCTTTTGCTTCTTTTGTGAGCAATCATGCTCAGTGGGAAAGGTATTTTCAAACCTTTTCTCACAATGAAGCTCACACTAACCTATGGATTCAAAGTGAACCTCAGAATCCTAGTATTCTTCTTGATATGTACAAGAATTCGCTTTCAAGTCCTACCCATGCTCACCATATAATGAGACTTCAGGAGGAAGTGATCTCTGCTTACACCAACTACATTTCCATACACCAGCAAATAGCATTGGAAGGGAGTAAGCATAGATGGTAGGATGCCTCCCCTACACTCAGAAGCCACGACCCTTATTGTTTCAAGAATTTCAAGCATGCACTTTCCAGGGTCAAGGGATATGTGGGATGTATCAGGGAATGTTGGGCTAATTGGTTGGGTTTAAAGTTCAAATTCCCCCTCATCAAGTGGCCAAGAAAACCGTATAGTGTGGACTTCTCCTTAACTAGGGAAAAGGAGCAGTGATGCTAGAGGTATTGGATTGCTCATAGAGGATTCTTAGAAAGAAATGAGGTGCCTTAGTTTCCTTACATTTTTTCCTCTCTCCATGAGCAGAGCTCAGTACAGGATTCATATTCTGAATGATGCAGGTTGTTGCATGAGGACATGTAATAGGATAGTTGGGGGGAGATGTTGAGCCCAGAAATAACCTCTTTTAACCATCCTTAATCACCTTTTCTTCCCCTACCCTACCCCATTTAGCATGCCAATCATACATGTTATTTCCACTCTACTTCTCAAACTACCAAGGTATGACTAGTCATTGCTTTATCTTATTAATACTTACAATTGTGATAATTGAAGCTATGCATCTCTCAAATGTGCTAACATGTTATGGTTTATAAAGGTATTTTGAGAAAAGTGGATTGCAGGAATATTGAGCTGAACAAGTCTCGACAAGAAGGAATATTCACTGCTCAAGTTGATCTTCAGCCTTCTATCATCACCCAAGGCACGTGGTTCTAATGCGACATCCTAGACAGAGCTGTCACAAGGTAGCTGTAACAGAATGTGCCATAATTGGGAATCCTTAGTACATTGCTACTTGGGTATAGTTGTGATCAGAAAATATCGCTACTCTTGGGCTGATTAACAGCTCTCCCATGCTTTCTATGTCCTTACCATGCCACATTTGTAACAACTAGGGTTATTTAGGGTGCCTGAAGATCAGAGATCTTCATGGATGCCCCAGAATAAGATTAGATGTTACGATCCACATGATATAAATATGGAGATTTGTCTCGACCCAGGGGGTTGTTGAACATATAATTCATTCATTGTATTAGCTAGGGGGAGCAATTTGTGTAACCATTCTATCTTTTAATACAAGGAGTTACTTCTGACTTAAGAAGCTTTACGTTGTTAAGCTTTACGTTGTTCAGCCAGCTTCTCTGTGTGAAGGTTGCTCCCGCCTTCCACAGAGATTGCTGAGTTAAATTAGGACTTTTTAATTCAATTGATGTGTGATGTCCTATTAATTCTATTCCTTTTGTACGCAGTTGTAGTGAGTGTGATTTACAGTATAATTGTGATTGTAATTCCTTGAGATCTGTAAGTGGTACAGAGTGACAGTTGACTGAGTAGGTAACTATCTTTTATACAATTCATGTTGTAGCTGTAAACAGCTCTGTTCATCCTGAGGTCTTAGTCGTTGTTGCATGAATCCTTGCAACTTGTGTTTATTTTTATGATTGTTTAATTTCATTCCCGCATTTCAATTTCTTAGAGTAGCTGAACTCAATATTTTGCAATTGAATTCCTAGATCAATATTCAATTTATACTTGTGTCTTTCTAGAGTAATCATATTGAATAGGTGAATTAATCACTCAGGGATGCGAATAGGATTTCTTTTATTTTGCAATTGTAATTTGAATCCTTGTTATCTTTCCTTAATGCATAGCAGAAAGTAATTAAGATTGTAGCACTTAGAGGATAAATGGGATTACCGAGGTTCTTGGGATGAGCATAGTTGATAGAGGATAGTAATGTTCAATTGAAGTGACTTTGTATTTAAGCATATACTATGCATTTTATTCTTTGAAATATAAGACTTTCGTAGGTTGACAATAAATATTGTACACTCTGTATGTTGGTAATAATCTACTTGCATATTGGGTGCACGACACTAGGTATTGTATCTATGGTTTGTAAAAATCACACTTGTTAAACTTGGCATAAAGTTGGTGTTCTTGTAACACTCATAATACTATTTAGAGATGTTCCTCATTGTCTTCCTTACTTTTTGAGTAAACTAGTAAACAATATATAAATACTAATACAAACTTGTCCACGTATTCACTAAAAATATTGTTCATCATGCACATAAAATTGGATAGTGCATTGGTTAGCTCGAAAGGAATTACCAAAAACTCATTATGAACGTATCGAATCCGAAAGGAGGTTTTTTGTATATCTTCATCATAGATCCTTGCTTAGTGGTATCTGGATCACAACTGAATATTCGAAAAGATCTTTTCTCCTCTGACTTTATTGAACAAGTCATTGATCCTAGTGAGTGGGTAATGGTTATTGATGGTCATCTTGTCGAGCTCCAGGCAATAGATTCAAAATCACATCGTGTCGTCATTTTCCTTTATGAATAGTATAGGTTCTCCCCATGGAGACACACTAGGTTAGATATAACCCTTCTCTATCAATTCCTTCAATTGTGACTTGAGCTCAACCAACCTTGGTGTGCTCATACGGTATGAGGATTTTGAATCTAGTAGTGATCCGAGTGTTAGTTCTATGGAAAAATATAAGTCCTCCTTGGTTTGTAGTCCCATTATTTCCTTGAGAAATGCACATTTGAAGTATACAAGAACTGGAAAGTCTTCAATTTTTTTATTCTCTCTCAACTTGTACATCATAGATGTTAACTGCAAAAAGTTTGCAAACATTCCTTATGCATTTCTTTTCTTGTAAGGTGGATATATGTCTAACAAAAAACTTCTTGGGTATGTCTTGGATCTTTCTTTAATTTCCCTATTGGAAGGCAGTTTCGGGATAAGCAAGTTGCGCAAGATCGTGGATGCTGTGCAAGTTCAAAGATTTCGTGCAAGTAGAAAATGGCACGCAAGGAGGAGTTATATTATTTTATGTATTTTTGGGTCATATTTTGTAGTTTTGACCACATTTTTTGGATATTGGTCATTATTTTGTAGAATCAGTTAGGAATTAGTTACACAGTTGTCTAAGTGGACCATGAATGTAAAGGTACAAGCCTATAAGTAGATGTAGAGTTTCAAATGTTAGAGGCACTTAACACATGGAGCAATCGAACTATTGATACTCTTGGGATATCAGAGAGAGATGATCAGATGATATTGAGAGCTAAGTTTTTGAATGTTATGTAAGCTTTGCGAATGAATTGAGATCTATTGATATGTGTACTGAAGAACTATTTTGGAGAATCTATGGTTTTGTGCAAAAGTTAACATGACATGACAGAAGCTAAGAAGAATCATTGTGTCCTTTCCTGTTTCCTTGTTTTATAGTATTTTGCAACTCAAATATGAATGCAATGTGTATCTGAGACATGGATATGTAAGTAATGCGATATTATGAATGAGGATATGGTTCTATTAACGCATAAGTTAGATGATTAGATCGGTTGAATAATGATGAGATATGTTGATAAGTAGATGCACATTGTCCTCCTTGATTTTGTAGAAACTTGGTTCCGTCAGCTCTCCCTCGAACATCTCGGGTGATAATTCATCTTCTCTACAAGATTTTTTAGATGAGGTAAAACCTGTCTAGGATGATGCTCAACGAGATCGTGGTGGTTTGGGTTGTCGACAGAGAGGGAACCCCTATCGACTGAGTTTTTTTCAACAAATGGTTCCGTTTATGGAACCTTATTATGAATGAAGGGAGGACATGTTATGGCATCTAACACAACTAGAGATCCAATATTGGTTCAATCTAAAAATAAGGGAGTTAGTTGAGAAAGAGAATTAGAACCTTGGA
Source organism: Pseudotsuga menziesii (assembly GCA_001517045.1). NCBI lineage: Eukaryota > Viridiplantae > Streptophyta > Pinopsida > Pinales > Pinaceae > Pseudotsuga > Pseudotsuga menziesii. The sequence goes on from LPNX010940789.1 coordinate 62,067, forward strand.
TTGGTGATGGATCAATAGCTAGAAAGGTATATTCATGGTGCACCTCACGAATACTTTTTTTGTGTGTTTCTGATCATCCTGTACGAGTAGTTAGCACGATGACCTATCACAAGACAAACTTTCAAAGAGGTGAACTGACTACCTAGACCCCATAGTTGATCCAAGAGTTGCAGGTCATAGATAACAAAGCATCAAGGGCGGTTGAAGTTTGGCTCGATAGTATCATATAATTCTATATCATCGATTTTGAAGTTGATACAACTAAGTCCTATAGTGAATAAGAAAGGGAGTTCTTCAATGGAACAAGAGGTAGGTTCTTGTTGTCATTGAAATTGTCCATTAAGATGCTTATCTGTGAAAAGGGAATACTGAAGATGCACCTTAAGTAGTCGGATCCTAGTGTGTGGAGGCTGGGGGTATCATAGAGACGAAATTTCAATGGAACAATACAGGGTATATGGATGGAAGCTATGATGTGACTATGAGGGAAGCTGAGGAAGAGAGTGTTCTTACGAGAGGAGGAGCAAGCTTTCAACAAGAGAAGAGGCATAGGATAGGGGAAGTTCCTACTCTAATTGAAAATCAATACCATGAAGGAAGACCAAATAGTACAAAGAGACCTTATAGTGACAATGAAGATGACCAAGCTATGCTCGAGTTAGAGGTAAGATCAACCCCCAACAAAAACATACCCACACCTCTGCACACTACATCACAATCAGGAATAAATGCAAGTTCAACACCAACGTGTCAAACGTGCCAGCAACACTCTAATATTAGTAGATAAACAACTGTAGGAATAAGGCCCAGAATGGTAGGAAACAAGGCAAAGTTACCTCTATTTTATGGTAACAGGATTGAGGATCCATAGGAGTACCAGTTCCTATGTGAGGAAATATAGACTTTCAAACAAACTGTGGATGATAATGTCAAGAAGGGATGATTGGAGACAAACCTTCACGGTCATACACTAGATTTGTATGTGAAATTTGTACAAGTTCCTATGAGAAATCCAACAAAGACATTGGATAAAGTTAGAAAAGGATTAACTAAAGAGTTCACAAAACCAAAATCCGAAGCACAATAGATTACATAACTGAAGGAGATTAAGTAGTATCCCAATGAAACTGTTTAGGATTTTGACCAAAGATTCAAGGCACTAATGACATTAGTCATATTTGAGATGACTGATATCCGGCATAAGGAATGGTTCATCGTGACACTACTAACTCATATAAGACTATTTTTTATGTAGTAGAAGATTGTGACACAGAGTGAGGCTCTGGAGATCATGATGAAGTTGGAAGCTTCTCCAATTGGTGAAAATGAGATCAGGATGAATCATATCTAGATGTGTTCGGCAAACATGATGCTCCAATTGCAAGATATTAAAAAGGGAAAAGAATACCACGAGGAGCTCTGGTGCACTCGATGTAGCGCAGATGGACATACTAAAAATAACTTCCCAAATTACCGAAACTATCGGTTTCCAGGAGCATCGAACACATTGAACTGTGGCAATGTGCCATGGTGCCATATTTTTGAAGTTTAGTTTCATCGATATGAAGAGTGCAGATATATGTAGAAGATGGTAACGAAGCTGAAAAACCTATATTATACATTTTTTCAATCTGTCAGACATGAAGATAAATATTTCCTCACATATGATCTACTCCAAGAAAGAACTTATGACTCATATTATGTGAAGGGAGAGGATAATTGAATGGCACAGTAGCTACAGCCGCAGGTGGTAAAACCACCACCTCAACTGTAATTTGTACCACAGTCACAACCGCATATGTAGTTTGTACCGCAGCCACAATTACAACACCATTTTTTGCAGATGGCTACGCAGCAGCCACAATATGTTCAACCACAATAGTATGTTCAATGGTAGATAAATCCCTCACAACATCAACTCAATCAACCACAATATCAGCAACAAGGAGGATTCCATCGAGGATTCCGATGAGGACCAAGTGGAGTCTTTGGTCAAGGAGGAGGACGAGGTCATGGACCAATGCAATGTTACAATTGCGATGTATTGAGACATTATCAAAGAGATTTCCCATAATTTAAATCACAATGTATGTATTTTTTTGATGTCAATCACACCATCAATGGACCAATGCAATGTTACAATTGCGATGTATTGAGACATTATCAAAGAGATTTCCCATAATTTAAATCACAATGTATGTATTTTTTTGATGTCAATCACACCATCAAGAATTTTCCATAACTGATCGCAAAATGGCAGGCTAGGAATGTGCCTCAGTTGTAGAACTAGAATTAGAATCAATTGCAGAATAAGAATCAATTGTAGAATCAGAATCAATTGCAGAATCATAATCAGTTAAAAAATCAAAATCAAGTGCAGAACCAATATCAAGCTCAGAACCAAGATCAAGCTCAGAACCAGAACCAAAACATGAATCAACCTATGAATCCATCAATGGACCAAAATCAGGGACCGACTATTGCAATGATTTCAGTAGAACTAAGAACACAAGATGCTGATGTTGCTATCATTACTCATGGAGGAGTGAATATGGCAGATGATAGCCCACATCCACAAATTTGGTTGTGTACAAAGAATAAGGTGCAATATGATATCGATGCTAAAAGAGACACATTTTGTGAAGCACTTGACACAATAGGAAGAAATCCTAGTAAGTTTCCTATCTATGAGATGTTGACTGCTTTTGATACACCATTGTTAGTAGGATCATCACGAAAGCATGGTACCTTGCAGATTTTTTTTGAGAGTTTCTTGTTGCTGGTAAGATATCTTGATTCCCTTGCCGGGATTAGTCATTTGTTTCATTGACTAAGTAAGGGGAGGAAGGATTTTGTGGTGAACTCTTTGCATAAGAAAAAGAAGGGGAAAGAAATGCCCATGCATATCCAGATTGGGGACTATGAGGTAGAATCAGTCATCCTAAATCTAGCCTTAGATATTAATATTATAAAAAGACATACATGGAAAAATATGGGTAGCCCAATGCTAAGCTTGTCTCTTGTGCAGCTATGAGTAGCTAACCAAGCCATAGTAATGCCGATTGGGCAAGTTTCACACCTTTTTATGGAAGTCAAAGGGATGAAAAATTATGTATATTTTGATGTCATTGATGTTGTCAATGGTGGAGGCTCCTGTATTGCATTGTTGGGAATTGGATGGGCCAACGATAGCTAGGAGGCGATCAACTTTAAGAAGCGTGTTATGACTTTTCAAAACCACGATATTAGGGTCATCGCTCCAAAGGATCCAACAGAAGCGATAAGGTATGTTGAGCCTATGAGGGAACAATTTGTAAAAGGTTATGATCATGCATATAATATCATAGAGGATTACATCCATCGAACGGTTGATGCTAATCTAGGTTTGTGTAGCTACAACTCTAGGTCTTCTGACTCTGATGATGCGCTAGATAATTGGAAGAATCACATGCGTGAGGTGTCGCTAACAAAGTGTGGTTTGATCACACACTCACTATGTCGCGTTACGACTGATATTATTGAGTTACCAATATATGAAGGAATCCTTGAGTTATCCAATTTTTTTGTTGAATTTGAAGATAAGGTGTCAGAACCATAGTGGTTGCTGGTGTTGGATGAAGCACTAAAGGCTACTCTAGCATGCTATTGGGAGACCCATCACAAGTTGATCACTAGATGGTCATAGTGTCAAATATTGATGATAGTTCTCTTTGGAAATGTGGAAGTGCAACACCCTGGATTGTACGATGGGAGAAATAGCCCTAGTGATCAACTAATTGAGTATCATACCTTGTGGGAATCACGACCAAAGGATGTGGGGGTGTATTCCTTTGTCCACACGTTGGATGAAATGCCGTGATATTAGTATGTATCAACTTAGTTGTGTAGAGAGATTACTACATGGGAAGAGTTGACAGTCTATTTTACTCACACCTTCAATTTCATGGATACCAACCCAGATGTTCACAATGCATTGCATATTATTGTTGATGTAGTTTTGAAGGTAGTGCTGATTGCATATTCGGTGGATCCTCATGTGAAATGTCCAACACAATCAACGATGGAATTTTATAATGTAACTAGAGAACCTAAGGATGGTGATGATCTATGGAATATCAATATTCAAAATACAGAAGGGAGTCGAGATGTCGCAACACTCTGATGTACTGGCGGATCCCATGAACCAACCATTAAAAATAATGAAGGTCAATATTGGAATGAAGGAGAATCCAAATTTCATGAATATTGGGGACTGCTAGGATGAAGAGAAAATGGAAATTTTCACAGATCTATTGCATGAATTTCAAGATTTATTTCCTAGCAATTTTTCTAAGATGAAGGGAATATTGGGAGAGTTAGGAGAGATGAATATTTTGTTGAAACTAGATCCGAAACCAATAAGGAAGAGGTTGTATCATCTGAATCCATCATACAAGGAGAGAGTCAAAGCTGAGCTCGATAGCATGTTGGATGATGTAATAATTGAGCAAGTTGAAGAATCAGAATGGATCATTCCTATGGTGGTCCAAGATAAGAAGACAGGTGAGGTGAGGATTTGTGTCGACCTAAGAAAATTGAATGATGCCTATATGCATGATCCATTTCTGGCACCATTCATTGAAAAGTTGCTAGAAGGAATAAGAGTTCAACAAATTTATTCCTTCATGGATGGGTTTTTGGGATATCACCAGATCAAGATTGCGAAGGAGGATAACCACAATACAATTTTTTTCACTAAATGGGGTTTCTTTCAGTACACCGTGATGCTGTTTGGGATGAAAAATGTGTTTGCAATATGATCCAGGGTAGTTTTCGCCGCATTAAAGGACTTTATTCATAAGTTTCTTCATGTTTACATGGGTTACTGGAAATTATATGGATTGATCAAAGTTCATTTGGAAAACTTGTGACTGATGTTGGATCAATGTCAACATTATTAGATCATGTTGAACTCAAAGAACTACAATTTTTTGCACACCATTTGGGATGTTGTTGGGTCACATTGTGTGCAAGAAAGGAATATTTGTTGACAGTGTGAAGATTATGTTGATTTTTAGCTTGCCACCACCGATAAATGTGAACCACTTGAGAGACACATTGGGACATATGGGATACTATCGCAAGTTAATCCATTGTTATGTTCTGATCAAAGCTCCGATGGAAAAGTTTCTTAAGAAGGATGTAGTATTCATATCGAGTCAATATTGTCAAGTAATTTTTGAGATGTTGAAGGCCAAGATAGCTTCCACACCAATATTAAATTTTCCTAATTGGATTAAGGTGTTCCATGTCCATGTGGATGCATCATCCGTTACACTGGGAGTGGTGCTCTCGCTCCCACAAGAAGGAGATATTGATCACCTGATTTCTTTTGCTAGTTAGAAGCTATCATCTGTAGAGAAAAATTACACTACCACAAAAAGGGAAGGCTTAGAGATGGTATATGTGTTATAGAATTTTAGGAATTACCGTTTGGGCGGTCATTTCAAGATGTTTACAGACCATTTTTCTTTGAAATACCTAGTCAATAATCCTGTGTGGGGGGGTCGATGTGGCACTAACTACTTGTCTTTCAAGAGTTTGAATTTGAGATAATAGTGAAGTCGAGTCACTTGAACATGAGACCATATCACTTATCATGGATTGAGATAGTTGAGGAACCCACAAGCATTAATGACAGGCTACTTGATGCACAACTATTCAGAGTTGACATGGTTGATGATTACTATGAACAAATAATTCAATTCTTGGCTACAGGAAATGTACTAAAAAAGATAACTATGAGTCAAAATAAGCAATTGGTCGTTAAGGAAACATATTTCTAGTTGATTGCTAGACAACTTTATAAACGAGGGAAAGATGATATTTTTTCGATGATGTGTCCTACTGCATGAACAATAGATTATTTTGGCAGAGGCACATGTGGGAGTTGCTAGAAGACACTATGGAGGTCCAAATACTACGAGGAAGGTGCTTTGCGCATGGATTAGGTGTCCCACTCTACATGGGGATGCGATGGAGTATGCACGGACTTACAATGTCTGTCAATGAGCTGGAAAACCATCAAGGAGGGATGAAATGTCATTGGTAGCTCTGGTGACATTACAACCATTTAGAAAATGGGTTGTGGACTTTGTGGGACCAATCAACCCTCGTGGGAATAGATTTGGTGCGTGGTACATCATTACAATGACATATTATTTGACGAGATGGATGGAAGCTGCACCTGCTGTGGATTGCATCGCTCCGACGAAAATGAGGTTCTTTTTCAAAAACATTGTTACTCAGTTTGGGTGCCCAAGTATATTGATGAGTGAAAATGGGATTCACTTTATGAAACACACAGTCAGTGCATTGACAGAATAATTTGAGATACAACATAAGAAGAGTACCCTATATCATCCACAAGAGAATGGGATAGTGGAGGCGTTCAAGAATTTATTGCAGCATGCACTTACAAAGGTATGTAACACCAACTGCAATGATTGGGATTTGAAGATTCCATCATCCTTGTGGGAATATTGCACCACTTTTAAAAGGTTGATAGGATAAACACATTTCAAACTGGTGTATGGGCAGGAGGTATTCATGCCTCTGGAGTATATTGCTCCAAGTTTGTGCATGGAAGCAACGACATGAATGGACAATGAAACAATGTTATAGGAGAGAGTGTCACAGTTAGTTCATCTCGAGGAAGACCCATTTGTTGAAAATTTTCACCAATGCATTGAGAAGGATCGACAAAAGGCTTGGCATGATCAACATATTAAGAACAAAAACTTTTAACAAAGAGACTTGGTGTTGTTGTATGACAACAAGTTCATGAAACATCCACGTAAGTTAGCAATGCATTGGTTAAGTCCATATCTCATTAATTCCATTACTTTAGGAGGTGTAGTGCAACTATAGCAGTTGGATGGAGTGATGTTGCCAAAGATAGTAAATGGTAGCAAGATGAAGCCCGAGAGGATGGGGCCAGAGCTATATGATGCTTGCATGGGGGATTTTCTTGTTGACCAATATCCTATCACGTTAGCTCATATTGTGGGTTTTAAAATGATAAAAAATTGAACCAATATATTGCAGGTATTGGGGGAATGAGGGGTTTAAGGTGGGGGTGGGTAGGGTGGTTTATAAGGATTAAGGCATAAAATGGGGTGGGGAGGAGGTTTTAAGTATTGGGAGGGGGTTTCAACAAAAAGTGTTTGGGTCAATATCTCTTGAAATTAAGGGTATTCTTTAATATCCCATGATCACGCATGCTATGCGATATGTTCACTAAATGAAGTCCCTGTGGATGCTTGGAACATTGCACGAAACAAAAAAATGCATGAGATGCTAGTAAGAAGGACAACACAACAAGAGGAAGGCGATGTGCAAGTAGAGGATTCAGTAGCATAAGTAGGAAGATTTATCGCAACAATCAGAGGATCACGACATAGTCAAATCATTAATGAGTGTAGATAGTTAAAGCAGTTAACCGGTAGTACTTATTGCAGCAACACGCATTGATGGCGGATTCGATAGTTGGATTGACAGGATTGACAACAGATTTGCATAGTTGATGGATGATTTGGTCATTATGATTGACATGATTTGGTCATGATGGTCAAGAGATAGATTTGGAACTATAAGAAGGGAACGAATGCATTCAAAAGTCACCATTGTGTATGATTGAAGAGAGTTGCAGAGTGGAGACGTGTTGATTTGAGTAAGTTACCAAGTGAAGTAAGGTTGAGTGTTAGTTGAGAATTGTGGGTCCCTGGTAAGGCATGCAAAGTGAACCAATTACGGTTGAAGTTTCGAGCGAAAGGGACTCACCAGTCGACCCAGTAACCATCGAGGAGAAATTTTCAAGTATGCCAATAGGATCATCATCAGTGCCCAAGAAGAAGAGGGGGTGGGGCATAGCTTCACTCCCCAACACATAGAAGAGGAAGACGAGAACATCTATGAGGGAACATGAGGAGGACGTTTCTTAGATAGCTCTTTTGGTCTCACGAGTCATGGAATACACAAATCATGTAGGGGTGTCCTCTAAGGATATCCATGGGTGCATACATCCCTGTTGGCCTAGTGTGAAGCTCAATAATCTCACCCAGAATCACAAGTACCAAGTAAAGCTGTAGACAATACAAAATGGTATGGTATGCACCACATACACTGTGCCTATGCTAATGCAGATGAAGTATGATGACCATGATATTCTCACATTGGAGGATGTTACGGTAGAACCATATGTCCTGATGGTGTTATATTTTTAAAATTTAAGCTATATGATCTTAGGATCTTATCCGGGAGAATAACAAACACAACAATCAATCACAAGAGACAATGAACACAAATACTTTACTCGAGGAAACCATAAATGAGAAAACCCTGCAACTTCCTTAGAGATAGAATTAGCACCAAAAGAAAAACCCAAAGATACAAACATGATCTCCCGATAGAAGTAGTCTCTATCTCTCTTGTCCCAACTTCTTCTTCTCTATCTTAGTTATGCACTACAACTGAGTGTGTGTGACTATGTGGTAAATAGAGATGCTCACTCTCTATTTATACTAATTCCTAACTTTACATTAAATCAACAGGGTTTACTTCTCTAGGAGAGTCTAATAACCCTAGTTCCCCGCAACTATAGGGAATTTAACCTTTGAACAATAAGGAGGGTTACCATCAATGACTTTACATGATTTGTTTACTTTATTGATTCTCTCAATAGGATCATTAGGGCATGACATGGCACAATTACATCACTAATACTATGAATAGGGAAATTGGGGTATAATATACAAGTGAATACATTCTGAAGTTACAAATACATCAACACTCCCTCTTAAATAGGAAGGTATTCCCTCGACACAATTTATCAGGACACGCATTCTTCTATGGGTCATCACTAGATCGTCATCGAGTCCTCATCATCAAGTCATCTTCATCAATTCTGGATCATCATTGGATCATCATCAAGTCTGGATCATTAGTGCTTTCACAATATTGAAAAAAATGGTGCTATCTCGCAATTCTACTCATCATAGGAAGTTCTATAGAGCCACCCCTTTTTCATGTTGGTTGTAGGCCTAGCCTCCATGTAGGTATTCATCATATTTATCACTTATATCTAACCATGGGATGAACCATGTCAAAAAGGCCCTCCTTGCACTTACATCTGACCATGGTAGGAACAAATCCAAGAACAATGTCAAGAAAGGAACGCCCAACACTCACATCTGACCATGGGAGGAACACATCCAAAACCCATGTCAGAAAGGGCCAACATTGACATTCAACCTCATCTTGTCGAAAAGGCTGTACACTTACATTTGACCTCATCTTGTGAGAAATTATTTTCACTTACATCCGACCGCATCTTGTCAGAAAGGCTCTACACTTACATTTGACCTCATCTTGTCAGAAAGGATTTGCACCTACATTCGACCTCATATTTCCAGAAAGGATCTACGCTTACATCTGACCTCGTCCTATTAGAAAGGCTCTGTGCTTACATCTGATCATGTGGGAAAACATCCCGTAATCACATTAGAATGGATCTACACTTATATATGATCATGTCATAATGCATCCCATAGTCACATCAGAATGTCTCTGCACTAATCATGTGGGAACACATCCCACAATCACATCAAAATGTCTCTACACTGATCATGTGGAAAGACATCCCACAATCACATCATAATGTCTCTGCATTGATCATGTGGGAACACATCCCATAATCACATCCAAATGTATCTGCATTGATCATGTGGGAACACATCCCACAATCACATCAGAATGGCCCTAAACTAATCATGTGGGAACACATCCCACAATCACATTAGAATGTATTTGCATTGATCATGTGGGAACAAATCCCACAATCACATCAAATATCTATGCACTTACATATGACCATGTGGAGCACAACCTTCAACCATGTCATAAAGGATAACAGACACATCAATTCCCTTTGGACGGAACCTTGATCTAGAGAACACCGAGCTTCTCCCTGAAGTAATCAAACTTCAATTTAGTTAATGATTTGGTCAACACATCAGCTATTTGCTCATCTGTTTCAACATATTGGAGCTTCACTACTCCTCTCTGCACCATATCCCTGATATACTAATATTTGATCTCAATATGCTTTGACTTGTCATGGAACACTTGGTTCTCTGACAACTTCACACAACTATGCTTGTCGCAATATATACAAGTAGCATCCAGACAGAGATCAACTAAGTTAGATAGTAGCTTTCTTAGCCACACTTCTTCACAACTAGCTGAACAAGATACAACATACTCTGCATCGGCTGTACTCAATGCCACATAGGATTGCTTCCTGCTAAACCAGGACATCACACCTGATCCCATACTAAATAAACACCCTAAAGTGATCTTCCTATCAATGGCATTTCCTGCCCAATCTGAATCCCACATAACCTTCAAGTTTAATTTTTTCATTTGCCTTATACTTGAGCCCATAATCAACTGTACCCTTTAGGTACCTCAGAATATGCTTTGCAGCAATTAGGTGAACATGGCTCGGATCTGTTAGGAACTGGCTCAATGTGTTCACATCAAAGGAAATATCTTGTCTTGTATTCGTCAGGTACATCAAGGACTTAATCATCTGATGATACATTGTAGCATTGGATGACTTTAATGAAGCATCACTCAATGGATTCAGATTCGATGCCATAGGTGTGGTCATGGCCTTGCATTCCATCATCCCGAATCTCTTCATGATATCGACCACATACTTCCCTTCTACTAGGGATATTCCATCCACGTTCTGGCACGCCTCCATGCCTAGAAAGTAATGCATCATACTGAAGTCCTTCATTTCGAACTCTGTAGCCAGATTCCTCTTCATTTCAGCAATCAACCCATCTGTACCTATTAAAACATGTCATAGACATATAGTAGGAGCATCACTGGGTTCCCTTCTTCAACCTTGTAGTAAAGGTTGGAATCTGCTTTACTTTTGGTAAATCCCAAACTAGTCAGGAAGCTATGAATTTTGTTGTACCACTTCCTAGGTTCTTGTTTCAAGCTGTACAGGGATTTCTTCAATTTACACACATGAGAATTCCTATCATGTGTCTCAAAGCTGAGTGGCTGCTCCACATATACTTCCTATTCTACTACACAATTCAAGAAATATGTCTTGACATCCATCTGGTGTACTTTCCATTTCGTTACTACATCTAAGAAAAGTATTCATCTGATGGAAGTATATCTGGCTACAAGTGCAAAACTATCTTCATAATCTATCCCTTCTTTCTGGGAAAAGCCGCAAGCCATACATATTGATTTATATTTTTCTATGCTACCATATGCAGCATGATTTATCTTATAGATCCATTTGGAAGTCACAACATAGTTCCCCTATGGTCTTGGGACAGCATCCCAAACATCATTATTCATGATCGACTGATACTCCTTAATCATAGCATCCTTCCATTCTTTCTTTTCTACCTCTTCTTCATAGTTGGAAGGTTCTTTATCGATGATGTCACATAATAGGGATACATATCCGAAGTAGGACCTAGTTCTCTTCCTTTCTCTATTCATTTCTTCTGGAACCCCATATCTCTCTCCACCTTGGATATCCTCTCGTACCCATGTAGGTTTCCTCTTGTGAGGATTCTTCTCTTGAGGTGGATCTATAGGTTGTTGAGGTTCTTTTATTTCTCGATATTCTTCTGGAATTGCTTCATCCATGGTTGTATCTCAGATATTGGGTATTTGATTTTATTCATGATATTCAACTGGTCTCCTTTTAGATTTATTGTAAGTTGCATATTCATCAAATGTTACATCTATGATGATGCCTGTCTTCTTGAATCCTAGGAAGTATATTATGTAATCCTTTCAGCTTTTAGAGTATCCCACAAACATACCCTTCTTTCCTGAAGGATCTAACTTTGTCCTCTTTTATTTTGGAATGTGTATGTACACTAGACAACCAAATATTTTGAGATGACTGAATTCTAGTTTCTTCCCAAAAAACACTTCTTCAGGTGTCTTCTTCTTAAGTACTCTATGAGGAGTATAGTTCTATACATATATAGATGTCCTTGTAGCTTCTTCCCAGAGATGTATAGGAATATCTTGATCATCGAGCGTTTTCTTTCCTACTTCCATGATTGTTCTATTCTTCCTTTCCGCAACCCCATTCCGTTGTGGAATATATGGATGGCTCAACTCCCTCTTAATCCCTGAATATCTGCACAATTCCTTGAATTCATTTGATGTGAATTATCTACCATTGTCTAATCGGAAAATATTGATATTCTTCTCTGTTTGGTTTTCGATCAAGGCATTGAATTCTTTGAACTTGCTGAATACTTCATCTTTGTTCTTCATGAAGTATATCCATGTCTTCCTAGAAAAACCATCAATGAAAGAAACATAGTATAAATGCCCTCTTAATGAACTGGATGACATTAGACCACATACATCGGAGTGAATGATTTCCAAGATTCCTTTAGCCTTTCTTTTGCTACATGGAAATGTCTCCTTTGTGTTCTTTCCTTTCACACATCCCTTTGCATACTCCTTCATGTTTTTCCTACATTTTTGGAATACCTTCAACAACTTTGCTTGCAAGTGGTAGTGCCCTATACTGCACATGTGCAAGCCTTGTATGCCAAAGCTCATTTAGTTCTACTGAGTCATGAACCAAAGCTTGTTCTAGTTGGCCCTTTAATATGTATAGTCCTCCCTCCTATTCTCCAATTACTACTGCGTCGTCAATATTCTTTCCTTTTAGCCACATGAGGACTTGGCCATCTATAAATGCAAATCTTATGCCTTTTAAATCTAATGCGTAGATGCAAAGAAGGTTCTTCTTTAGTCCTGGTACAAATATTTTTGATGTATTTGTAACTTTGGAATGTATTCATCTATGTATCTTATGTCTTGTAACCCGATGTTTATTCCAGGATGTATCTCTTATGTAATTGAGTCATGTTTTCATGCCCTGATGTTTTGATCGGGAGGATCTATAATGTAAACAAGTCCTTTCCAGTCATAGTGGGTAACCCTCTGATTGTCTAAGGGTTAAAGTCCCCATAGTTCCACGGCACTAGGGTTATTAGACTCTCCTAGTAGAGGTTTGCCCTCGTAGGGTTTTAGTCATGCTGGGATTAGTATAAATAGAGAACTGGAGTCTCTATTTATCACACAAATCATACACACTCAAGTGTAGCGCATAGTTGAGGAAGGAGAAGATACTAGGGCTAGATAAGAAGAAGGATACTACTGTTGGAGATCACTTACTGCTTTTCACTTTTCTATTTTGGTGTTGATTCTATCTCTGAGGAAGTTGTAGGGTTTTCTCCATTTATGGTTTCCCCAAGGAAAAACAGTGTGTTCATTGTCTCTTGTGTTTGATTCATGTGCTTGTTATTCTCTCAGTTAAAGATCCTAATAATGCTAGCTTAATGTTGAAAACTAACATGGTATCAAAGCTAACCTGAGAAGAATACATTGTGTAGCTATGGGAACTAGGGATTCCTGGTTTGTGGATCTTCCTCCATATATTTTTAGCAAAAGTAAGGTGGAATAACTGTCCTCCTTAGGGCGCATATTTCTGTTGAAGCGGAGTCCAATTCTGAGGTTTTTCAGTTTTGGACCCAAAACTGCTGTTGAAAATTAGGGATTTTCATAGAAGAGGAATTTTTCAATAATCCAAATCCTTGATTGATCTCCTCCCCAAAATCGAATTTATGGATAAATTTCAAGGCATTTGGGTGGACAGAACTCCGGAAAAGAAAAACCTTAATTTGCTCCTAATCTAGTATTGCAGGATTTCAGCTCCAAATCCAAATCCGACATCTTGACCTAGTAAGATCTAAATATTTTGTATTTCCATTTGAGTTTCTTAGTTTAAGATGTCTCATCATACCAAGCTTGATAAAAAGCTTGAGGGAGTTGATAACTTCTGAGCCTGGAAGTACAAGATCTCCATGATCCTGGAATAAAAAGAGTTAGACTCCTACATCCATGAGAAGGTTCCGGTTCCAGAGGGAGATGAGGATAAGGACTTACATAAGAAGAATATGGTTATGTAAAAGAGGATCATTGTTGATTCTATCAAGGATAACCTTATCCCACAGGTGTCCTCCCTCAAGACACCTAAAGCTATGTTTGATGCCCTAACCAAATTGTTTGAAGGGAAGAACATAAACCAGAAGATGACTCTGGGGAATCAACTGAAGAATGTGAATATCAAGAATGCAGAGACCATCAAGTCTTACTTCACAAGGGTTTCTTAGATCAAGGAACAATTGGAAGCAGTAGATGAAAAAGTGGAGAATGCAGAAATTGTGATGACAACCTTGAATGGTCTCCCCAGGACATGGGACTCTTTCATTCAAGGGATCTGTGCTAGAAATAAGTTAGTCAAGTTGAGCAGACTATGGGAAGAATGTTCTCAAGAAGAATCTTGTATAGCAGCTCAAGAAGAGAAGATGGGAAGTGAAGATCAAGCTCTCACAGTACAATCCAAGAATTCCAGATCCGACGATTAAAGAAGTAAGTACTCTCATCATAGAAATAACTCTAGAAAGCCTAGAGATAGGTCTAAGTACATTTGCTATAGATGTGATGAAAAAGGAAAATTTGCTAGAGATTGTCCTAATAACAAAAGTAGCTCTCACAAGAAGAAGGGACACAAGAAAATACATCATGCTCATGCTGCAGAGGATGATGAGCTTTCATCAAAGAGAACCAGATATGAAAGTGAAGATTCTTCAAGTGAGGATGAATATGTTTTGATCTTTGCTCTCATAGTTAACATTACTCATGAAAGTAATGATTGGATTATAGACAGTGAGGCTTCCAAACATATGACTGGATTCAAGGAGTCCTCTGTGAATGTCTCAGAACATGAATCACCTCACAAGGTGAAGCTAGGAGATGACTACCAATATCCAATAAAAGGTAGTGGGGAATATTCCTATAAGCTAGACTCTGGAAAGTCTATAACAATGAAGGAGGTGTTTTTTGTGCCAGGACTCAAGAAG
The DNA here is from genome assembly GCA_001517045.1 of Pseudotsuga menziesii. NCBI lineage: Eukaryota > Viridiplantae > Streptophyta > Pinopsida > Pinales > Pinaceae > Pseudotsuga > Pseudotsuga menziesii. The sequence goes on from LPNX010940789.1 coordinate 77,099, forward strand.
AACCTTCTCTCCATATCGACATTGGATTCAAAAGGAATGAGGGTTGCATTCATAGACGGTCAAGTCATCATGTGGTTAAGAGGAAAGACTATCGATGATGTGGTGGTGATTGGAGAACAAGAAGGAGGTTTGTACAAATTGAAGGGCCATCTAGAACAAGCCTTGGTCCATGACACAGTAGAGCCAAGTGAACTTTGACATAGAAGGCTTGCACATGTGCATTACAGAGCACTACCTCTTGCAAGCAAAGCTATTGAAGGTCTTCCAGAAATGCAAGCAAAACATGATGGGGCCTGCAAACGATGTGCAAAGGGAAAGAACACAAAGAAGACATTTCCAAGTAGCGAAAGCAAAGAAAAATGAATCTTGGAAATCATCCACTCTGATGTATGCGGTCCTATGTCATCAAGTTCACTAAGCGGGTGTGCATATTATGTTTATTTTATTGATGATTTTTCTAGGAAGACATGGGTTTACTTCATGAAGAACAAAGATGATGCATTCAACAAATTAAAGGAATTCAAAGCCTTGATTGAGAACCACGCTAAAAAGAAGATCAATACTTTTCGATCAGATAATGGCAGAGAATTCACTTCAAATGAATTCAAAGAGCTATGTAAAGAATCATGGATTAAGAGGGAGTTTTCCACTCCTTATAATCCTCAACAGAATGGGATTGTGGAATAGAAGAACAGAACTATCATGGAAGCTACAAGAGCTATGCTTCATGATAAAGATATTCCTATGCATATTTGGGCAGAGGCTATCAGAACAGTGGTGTATGTACAGAACCATACTCCACATAGAGTACTCAAGAACAAGACTCATGAAGAAGTCTTCTTCGGCAAGAAACTAGAAGTCAGCCATCTCAAAATATCCAGCTATCCTGTGTACATACACATTCCAAAAGAGAAGAGAACAAGATTAGATCCTTCTGGAAAGAAGGGTATATTTGTGGGATACTCTGAAATCTCGAAGGCTTACATAATCTATTTCCCAGGATACAAGAAGATTGACATCAGTAGGGATGTGACATTTGATGAAGACACAGCTTACAACAAATAAAAAAAGAGACATGTTGAAGAACCTAAAGAAGTAGAAGCACCCAGAATTCATGACACAACCATGAATGAATAAATTCAAGAAGAAGATCAAGAATTTGAAGAACCACAAAGACCTACAGATCCACCTCTGGAGAAGAATCCTCATAAGAGGAAATCTACTTGGGTACAAGAACTTATCCAAGGTGTGAAAAGATATGGGGCTACAGAAAAGAATCACATAGAAAGAAAGAGGACCAAATCCTGCTCCGGGTATGTAGCTTTACTATGTGATTTCATTGACAAAGAACCTTCCAGTTATGAAGAAGCGACATAACAGAAAGAATGGAAGGGTTCTATGATCGAAGAATATCAATCGATCATGAAGAAGGATATTTGGGATGTTGTCCCAAGACCAGAAGGGAAGCTAGTTGTAACTTCCAAATGGATCTACAAGATCGAGCATGCTGCAAATGGTAGCATTGAAAAATATAAATAAAGATTTGTGGCATGGGGTTTCTCTCAGAAAGAAGGAATAGATTATGAAGAAACCTTTTCACCTATAGCGTGATACACTTCCATTAGATCAGTACTATCTTTGGCTACAGTAATGAAATGGAAGATACACCAGATGGATGTCAAGACTTCTTTCTTGAATGGTGTAGTAGAAGAGGAAGTGTATGTGGAGCAGCCACTCGGTTTCGAGAGACATGACAGAGAGTCTCATGTATGCAAATTGAAGAAAGCCCTATACGTTCTGAAATAGGAACCCAGGAATTGGTACAGTAGAACTGAAAGCTTTCTATCCAGTTTGGGATTTACCAATAGTAAAGCAGATTCCAACCTATACTACAATATTGAATATGGAAACCTAGTGATGCTTCTACTGAATGTAGATGATTTGTTTGTAACAGGTATGGATGGGTTGATCGTTGATACTAAGAGAAAGCTTGCTGCTGAGTTTGAAATGAAGGACTTGGATATGATGCATTATTTCTTAGGTATGGAGGTGTGGTAGAGTACAGATGGAATCTTTGTTGGACAAGGGAAGTATGCAGTAGATATCCTCAAGAGGTTTGGGATGATGGACTACAAGGATATGGCTATGCCTATGGCATCGAACCTGAAGCTATTGAGTGATGCTTCATTAGAGTCAGTTGATGCTACGATGTATTGTCAAATGATTGGGTCCTTGATGTACCTGACAAACACGAGACTAGAAATTTTCTTTTTTGTGAACACTTTGATCCAGTTCTTGATAGATGCAAGAAATGTCCACTTGATTGGTGCAAAGCATATTCTAAGTTACCTGATGGGTACAGTTTATTATGGACTCAGGTATGAGTCAAATCAGAAGATTAACCTAGAGGGTTATGATGATTCAGATTGGGCAGGTAGTGCCACTGATAGTAAGAGCACTTCAGGATGTTGCTTCAGTATGGGATCAGGTGTGATCTCTTGGTTTAGTAGGAAGCAAGCATGTGTGGCACTGAGTATAGCTGAAGCAGAGTATGTCGTAGCTTGTTCAGCTAGTTGTGAGGTAGTATGGCTGTGGAAGCTACTATATGATATATTTGATCTCCAATTGGATGCTACTTGTATACATTGTGACAATTAGAGTTGCATGAAGTTGTCAGAGAATCCAGTGTTCCATGACAAGTCGAAGCATATCAAGATCAAGTATCACTATATCAGGGATATGGTGTAGAGGGGAGTAGTGAAGCTCCAATATGTTGTAACGGAGGAATAGATAGCTGATGTATTGATGAAGCCATTGGATAGGCTAAAGTTCGAGTACTTCAAGGAGAAGCTTGGTGTTCTCCAGATCGAGGTTTCATCCAAGAGAAAGTGATGAGACCCATAGCCATTCTGACATGGTGAGAGGATTGGTTCCTTCCATGGTCAAATGTAAGGGCTAAGCCATTCTGTCATGGTGAGAGGATTGGTTCCTTCCATGGTCAAATGTAAGGGCTAAGCCATTCTGTCATGGTGAGAGGATTGGTTCCTTCCATGTCAGATATGAGTGCTGAACATTCTATCAAGTAGGACAAATGTAATTGAAACTACTATTCTGGGAATGGATGCACTTGGTCAGTTACCAAAAAAACTTAGTCTAGGACACAGAATCCATTCTGATGCGATAGAGGGATGTGTTCCCACCTGATTAGATGTAAGGGCTGAACCATTCTGTCATGGTTAAAGGATTAAGTTCCTCCCATGTCATATGTGAGTGTTGGCCATTCTGACGAGTAGGTCAGATGTAAGGGCAACTGCCATTCTAGGAATGGAGGCACCTGGTTAGTTACCAAGTAGCTCAGTCTTAGACTGTGGGCAATTCTGATGCGATGGTAGGATTAGTTCCTCCATGATCAGATGTCAGTGCATGCCCTTTCCAATGAGGTGCTTCATGCATGGTAATTTTTTAAGTGCAGAGCCCTTTCCGATGTGGTGCTTCGTGCATGGTGGGTTTGTAAGTGCTGATCCCTTTTTGATGCAGTGCTTCGTGCATGGTCGGTTTGTAATTTTTGAGCCTTGTCGATGCGATGCTTTTGAGCATGGTTGACTGTAAGTGCTGTGCCTTTCTGACAGGATGAGGTCAGATATAAGTGCAGAGCCTTTCTGATGTGGTGTGCTTACACATGGTCGAATATAAGTGCGGAGCCTTTCTTACAAGATGAGGTAAGATGTGAGTGTTGGGCCTTTCTGACAGGATGAGGTCAGATGTGAGTGTTGGGTGTGCCTTTCTAACAAGATGAGGTCATATGTAAGAGCTGGGCAAGACATTCTGACTTAAGTGTTAGATATAAGCATTGATGAAGACCTAGATGAAGGGTAGGCCTATAGGATTGACTCTGTAGAACTTCCTGTGATGAGAAGAATTGAGATAGCATATGATGATGATCGAGACTTGATGATGATCCAGATCAAGTGATCCAGATGAGATGATCTAGAATTGATGAGGATCTAGATCAAGTGATGATCCAATTGTGATGATGATCCAGACTCGATGATCCAGATCAAGTGATCTATATGAGATGATCCAGACTTGATGATGATCCATATCGAGTGATGATTCAACAGTGATGAGCCAGTAGTCATCATGATAAAGAAGAAGAAGATTACTTGAAGACTTGAATATGAAGAAGACTTGAAGAAGAAGATGAATTGAAGACTCAAAGACAAAGAAGACTTCAAGAAAAAGAATACTTGAAGATTACGAGATCATCCAGTTGATGCAGAGAAGAAGACCAGTGCTGAAAATTGTGTTGAAAGAATACCTTCCTACTTAAGAGGGAGTGTTGATGTATTTGTAACTTCGGAATGTATTCATCTATGTATCTTATGTCTTGTAGCCTGATGTTTATTCCAATATTTATCTATTATGTAACTGATTCATGTTGTCATGCCTCGATGTTCCAATTGAGGGGATCTATAATGTAAACAAGGCCTGTCAAGTAATAGTGGGTAACCCTCCAATTGTCCAAGGGTTAAATTCCCCGTAGTTCCAAGGCACTAGGGTTATTAGACTCTCCTAGTAGAGTTTGACCCTAGTAGGGTTTTAGTCATGCCGTGATTAGTATAAATAGAGAACTGGAGTCTCTATTTATCACACAAACCATCCACACTCAAGTGTAGCGCATAGTTGGGGAAGGAGAAGACATTGGGGCTAAATAAGAATAAGGATATTGCTGTCAGATATCACTTACTGTTTTGGGATTTTCTATTTTGGTGTTGATTCTATCTCTAAGGAATTTGCGGGGTTTTCTGCATTTATGGTTTCCCCAAGGAAAAACACTGTTTTCATGGTCTCTTGTGTTTGATTGCTGTTCTTTTTATTATCTTAGTTAAATATCCTAATAATGCTATCTTAATGTTGAAAAACTAACAAATAGGACATCCTTCATTTTGATAGACTTTCCGGACTCTAATTTGTAGGAGGATTCTCCACTACCTTTTATTGGATAATGGTAGTCATCCCCAAGTTTCACATTATGGGGTGATTCATGTTCTGATAGTTTCACAAAGGATTCCTTAAATACCATCATGTGTTTGGAAGCCCCACTATAAATAAGCCAATCATTGCTTCCAGGTGTGATAGCTCCCGTGAGGGTAGAGATCAACACATATTATTCATCAATTGAAGAACCATCACTGTCTTATTTGATTCTCTGCTTGGAATGCTCATCATATTCTGCAGCATGAGCATGATGTATTTTATTGTTTACCTTCCTCTTCTGAGATCTATATTTGTTTCAAGGACAATCTCTTGCAAGGTGTCCTCTTTCATAACATGTATATCAAATGAACATAAACAAATCTTTGTTAGATTTTCTAGTGTTATTCTTCTAGAGAGAGTGCTTACCTCTATGATGTTCTGTTCTGTGTTTCTTGGATTGTACTATGAGAGCTTGATATTCACTTCCCATATTTTCTTCTCGAGCTAATATTTGAGCTTCTTCTTGTGAGCACTCCTCCCATAGACTTCTAAACTTGACTAGCTTCTTTCTGGCACAGATCCCTTAAATGAAAGAGTCCCATGCACTAGGGAGACCATTTAAGGTGGTCATCACAATTTCTACATTCTCTACTGCTTCATCTACATCTTCAATGTATTCCTTGATCTAAGAGACCTTTTTTAAGTAAGATTGGATGGTCTCCACATTCTAAATGTTTACATTCTTCAATTGGTTTCTTAGAATCATCTTCTGGTTTATGTTCTTCCCTTCAAATAAATTGGTCAAGGCATCAAACATCTCTTTAGGTGTCTTTAGGGAGGAAACCTGAGGTATGAGATGATACTTGATTGAATAAACAATAATCCTATTAGCCATGACCAATTTCTTTTTGTGTAAGGCCTTAGCATCATCTCCCTCTAGAACTGGAACTTCTCCACTTTTGTAGGAGTCAAATTGATTTTCTTCCATGACCAGAGAGATCATATACTTTTAGGCTCGAAAGTTATCAAATCCCTCAAGATTTTCATCAATATTGGCATGATTAGACATATTAACAGATAACCTAAAATGGAAATACAAAATATTTAGATCTTACCAGGTTAAGATGTCAAAACTAGATCTGCAGCTGAATTTCTACAAAGCTGGTTTTTTGGTTCAGGAGTAGATTTAGGGTTTGGCTTTCCTGGAGTTCTATCCAACCAAAAAATTTGATCTTGATCTATAAAATTTGATTTTCGGGAGTAGATCAATCTAGGCATGGGATCACTGAAAAAATCCACTTCTATGGAAATCCCTAATGTCCCGCAGTAGTGTTGGTTCAAAAACTGAAAAATGCTCAGAATCAGATTCTGCTTTGACAGAAAGATGCACCCTAGAGAGGAGATTTATCCTAGCCTCCATTTTCTAAAAATATTTGGAGAGAGATCCAAAAAGTAGGAATCCCTACCTTCAGTATCTACACAGTTTCTTCATTTCAGGTTAGCTCTGATACCATGTTAGATTTTTAACATTTAAGCTATATGATCTTAGGATCTTATCTGAGAGAATAACAAGCACAACAATGAATCACAAGAGACAATGAATATAAAGAGTTTCCTCAGGGAAACCATAAAGGAGAAAACCCCACAACTTCCTCATAGATAAAATCATCACCAAAATTAAAACCCAAAGATAAAAAGATGATCTCCCGACAACACTAGTCTTTGAGTCTCTTGTCCCGGCTTCTTCTCTCTCTCTCAGTTTTCCGCTACAACTGAGTGTGTGCAACTGTGTGTTAAATAGAGAGGCTCACTCTCTATTTATACTAATTATTGACTTGACATTGACTTAATAGGGACAACTTCTCTAGTAGAGTCTAATAACCCTAGTTCCCTGCAACTGTGGGGAATTTAACCTTTGAACAATAAGGAGGGTTACCCTCAATGACTTTACATGACTTCTTTAATTTATTCATTCTCCCGATAGGATCATCGAGGTATGAAATTATAGAATTACATCACTGATACTCCCAATAGGGACATTGGGGTATAATATACAAGTGAATACATTCTGAAGTTACAAATACATCAACAGATGGTAGTAGTAGAAGGAGACTCGATAGAACACATTTTGCAGGATTCGGTGCATGGATTTCATGAATGAGGACAATTGGGACTGATCAACATGTCGCATTTTGGGTGGTTGAATGAGGAAAATTATTGTGTAAAAATTTTTTTAGCCTGTTTTCATGGTAGGAAGTTGTGGCTGGACACAACAGTCACATTGATGTCAGACATCACGACGCTGTCTAAGGATGGGCTAGACCCCTCGTAGTACTTTAGAGGAACGGATAATGAAAAGATGCTTGTAGCAAAGTTAAATAACAGACATGGGTTGCAACGCAATGGGAGGGATTACCCCATTGATAGTATCAATGACTAGGCAGTGCACATCGGTGCAAGGATTTTGGCTAGAAAAGTAGTTAGGAATAACCACCCCATGCAATGTAACTCGAGGGTTATTGCATGCACAGAGCAATGTGCGGAAGGCGTACAGATGAACGGGACATTATTTTTAATGAACTAGTTTGAAGAGGATGCGGTGGCAGTCTAGGTGGGAGAGTGACCATTTACATATAGTTGGATGCTAATTTTGATAGCCCTCGTGGCTTGGATGGAGCTAGATGATTACCAAGGCATAGAAGGGAAGCAGGGAAATTTTCTAAGGGCACATGCTACCAGAACCTCTAGTGGGTGAAGGAGGCTGATAGATTGAAGGACTACACAATTAAATTTTGTATTTAATGGGAGGTGCTACTGGCTGTAGCTGTGAAAGTCCCAAAGTTATCCATGGAAGCTAAGACTAAATATCAGTGGATTGCTTAGTTTGAAATTGGCCCACACGCCATTCAAATGCATGCACAATGTGACCCAGATAAGAAATGGTTTTTGATGCATTACACATTGTCTGATGTAGAGTCAGAGGTAATTGTTAATGATTGGACCAAAGTTTGGAGAGAACCGGTCAACATTGAAGAAGTATCGACTAGGACACTAGAGGTTGCACTAGTTGATCCTGTGTATAAGGATAAACAGCAGAGCACCATGATTCTGATATAGAATCAAGACACACAGACCCACTGAATCGGAATAAGAGTGTGCATTTGAAGAGTCAAGGATGAAAAGGAAACAAGAACAAGGTGCGATGAGTATCCTAACACCAGGGTAGAGGGAACAGTTAAATCAACTCATCGAGGCAATTACAGATGCAATGGATGAAACAATGGAGGAGATGAACAAATCAACATAAGAGGGGTTTGCTGAGGTAAGAACACAACTAGATTCTTTGTATAAACTAATTTTGAAGAAAGCACTGTAGGTAGTGATGGTGTAGGACTTTGGCTCAATCATCACTGGGATGTAGGTTCATGATGTTCAAATTCTCTTGACTACGATTGAGGCCAACAAAAAGGATATCAATGCCTCCTTGCAGCAGTTGTAGGACTAGTCTACTAGCATCAATGTGGTGTCCATGCATACATTGGTACCGATGGAAAGAGTTTCCAACCGAGAGTTGGCAGAAAGAGAACAGAACATCAACGGTTAGTTTCTATGATCACAAGAGAAGGAGATAAAAGGGAGGAGAGAGATTGAAGTGCTGAAGCATGCACAAGAGGAATTTAGTGTGAAGAGCGTCGTGAAGATTACAGAGTTGAAAAAGGAGAAAGATTAGCTGGTAGTCAAGAAGAAGCAACTATGGGATCGCAGATTACAGTTGGAAGAGGAATTTTTTGATGTCTGTCAGCATGTACAGGAGCACACCGCAGAACTAGACAGATTAGAGAGAGAAAAATGTCTTGGAGAGGTCACCACATAGTTGCAGTGAGATAATGCATATTTGAATTCTATGGTACATCCATACACACCACCTAAACAATTCGTAGAAAGGAAAAGAACCATGGAGGATATGGAAAAATAGCTAGAGGTGATGGAGCAGGAAGCAAAGAAATTCACTGAAGTGACTACACATATTTGGGGCAACGTAATCCAGGATGAGTAATTGGAGAAATTGTCCACGAAATTGTAGGAGGCAGAGGGGAAGCTGGAGACACTAAAATTGGAACTGAGAGCGATGCCACCATTTTTCCAAATCACAAGGTCTGTAGAGTTGGAGGAGTTCCAACCACGTGTCGAGAAGGAAAGGGAAAGGAAGCAGAAGCACAATGATTAGTTAGATCAGTTCCAAGGTATTCGAGTGCAATTTTAGGTTAAGGAAGTTCCTGCACTATAGGAAGTGCAAGAAGTAAAAAAGGAGGTTGCTGATAAGTTGGTGGAGCACCCATTAGTGTATGATTTAACAGGGAGTTAGGAGATCACTGAGAAGGTTAGAGAACATGTAAGGGAGATTACTCAGTAATACAAGGACTTCCAGATCAATATTAGCGAGTACTCCATGTCCATCTAATGTGGGTTGAGGTAGAGACACAAGATTGTGTTGGGGGCATGTTGGAAGGAGGTTTTTGGATAAGCAAGTTGTGAGCATCATGGATGTTGTGCAAGGTCAAAGATACTGTGCAACTTAAAAATGCCGCACAAGGCAGAGTTATATTATTTTATGTAATTTTGGGTCATATTTTGTAATTTTTACCACATTTTTTGGATATTGTTCATTATTTTGTAGAATCAGTTAATAAGTAGTTAGGAAGTTGTCTAAGTTGACAATGAATGTAAAGTCGCAATCCTATAAGTATATGTAGAGTTGAAAATGTTAGACGTGCTTAACACTTGGAGCAATTAAACTCTTGATACTCTTAGGAGATCAGAGATATATGATTGAAGGATCTTAAGAGCTAAGTTTTTGCATTTTATGTAAGAACTGCGCATGAATTGACATATGTTGATCTATGTACTGAAAAACTATTTTGGAGAATCTGTGGTTTTGTGCAGAAGTTAATATGATGTGGTAGAAGTTGAGAAGAATCATTGCGTTATTTTATGTTTTCTTGTTTTACTGTCATCTATGACTCAACTATGAATGCAATGTGTATCTCTAACATGGATCTGTAAATGATGTGATTTTTCTCTTCTTTAAATGATGTTATTCTCTTAGATATGTTTGCGCATCAATATGTTTATTGCAAGTCTAGTGTAATAATGTGATCTGTTGAATGAGGATATGGTTCTATTAATGCATAAGTTAAATGATTAGATCTATTAAATAATGTGGTGCTATGTTGATAAGTAGATGCATATTTTCCTACTTCATTCTGTGGAAAATTGGTTCCATCAGCTCTCCCTCAAATATCTCGGGTGAGACTTTATTCTCTCTACATGTATTTCCCGACGAGTTAAAACTTGTTTGGGCCAGTGCTCAAGGACATCCCACTGGTTTGGGTGTCAACATAGAGGGAACCACTATCAACTTAGTTTGTTTCGACACCCAGTATGTGCATGCATATTAATGAATTTTTTAAACAACCAAGCATGACATGGTGGTGTTCCAACCAGTCCATGCCTATAAGTATGCCATAGTATCCTAACAGTAAGACCTTTAGGTCTACCTTAGTTGGAAACCCATGTTGATGCATTTGTAACTTTGAAATGTATTCACTTGTATATTTTTTTATTGTATGTCATTGTAATGTGACGGAGATGTTTGATCCTTCGATCAGGAGATTCATTATTATAATAAAGTCATATAAAGTCATTGATTTTAACCCTCTATTGTAAGTCGAGGAAATAGTCCCCATAGTTGATGAGTATTAGGGTTACTAGACTCTCCTAGTGAGGTCGGATCTATAGAGTAATTGTCAAATGGAAAAGTATTATAAATTGAGAGTGGGACTCTCTATTTTAAACACACACTCACTCAACACTAGCACATGAGTGAGAAATAAGTAGTTTGCACAAGGGAGAGAGAGAATATTTGTCGAAGATAATCTTTCTGTCTTTGGGTTTTAGTTTTTCTATTGGTGCTCATTCTATATCTGAGGAAATCAAGTGCTTTTCTCCTTTATGGTTTCCACGAGAAAACATGTTTGGACCTCTTGTCTCTTATGATTATTGTTGTGCATTTTATTCTCTCAGTTAATATCCTAGATCATATTGATAAATGAAAAAAATCTAACATGGTATCCGAGCTAACCTCAAAAGAAGACACTGTGCAACTGTAGAATCTAGGGCTTCTTACTTTTTGGGCCTCTCTCCACAGATCATTAGAAAAATAAGGCTAGAATAAATCTCCATTAAAGGGTGGATCTTTCTGTTAAAGAATAATTTGATTATGGGCATTTTTAGTTTTTGACACGTCACTACGGTTGGAAATTAGGGCTTTTCATAGAACAGGAATTTTTGAGTGATCCCAGCATAGGATTTATCCCCTCCTCAGAATAAAAATTTAAAGACCAGGATCAAAATTTTTGGTTGGGTAAAACTGTGGGGAAGTCAAACCCTAATTTGACTCCACACCAGAAAAACAGCACTGCAAAAAGGTCAACTCCAGATTTAGTTCAGGCATTTCGAATTGGTAAGATATAAATCTTGTATTTTCGTCCGAGGTTTTATTTAAAGTTGAATCATATAATTTTCATTGTACAACTAAAATATAACTGCAATCACAACTAATGGAAATTAGGGTTTCATGCATGAAAACCCTAGAATACTGAATTTAGTAATCCTAGAACTTTTGCTATAATGCGATATTGTAGAATACTCAGAAAAAAAAAATGTTTACAGACCAAAGATAAATTTGTGTTGTACATTTTCTTAAAAAATCAGCCTTAGATTCACTATATTCAGGGAGATATAATTCCTCCAAATCAGGGTTCCAACCTCTCCTAGGATTCATCCCTAAATAGGACAGCTAGGGAGAATTTCTATATCTCAGGCTACGAAGGTCCAAATGAAATTTTGGAAGATGTTCCAGATAGTAAATAGACTTTAGTTTCTATAGTAAAATTTTCAGACCCCGAAGGTGAAATAGGGACACGTGAAATTCTGTACAAGTTTTCTATTCTGAACAGTCATGCAGTAAGTCACCTTGGGAAAGATCACATAAGTCCCAATTGGTGAAACCAATTCTTCCCAAACCTACGGTATTATAAAGAGGACAGAGAATTATATCTCAATGTGAACTTTCAGACACATAGGACTAGTAATTTCAGAGATACCGTAGAAAACATATTTGGCATTTCTGGAGAGGAAATCAGAAAACTAGGGCTTCCAGTTCCAGGAGCTTCCCTCGACTATTTTGAGAAAAGTATTACATTGGACATATTTCCTTGAATATTCATCTTTCTATCTAATCAGAAGTTTTGAATTCCAAATTTTGAAAATTAGGGCTTCTCTAACAAACCCTAGGTCAGCCAGCTCCGGAACTAGGACAAACACCTCAAATTAGTAAGATCTAAATCTTTTCTATTTACATTTGAGGTTCTCATTTAAAAATGACCAATCACACTAGGTTGATGAAAATCTTGGTGAAGATGAAAACTACCAAGTATGGAAGTTTAGGAACAATGTGATTATTGAATAAATTAACTTAGATCAGTAAGGAAGTTCTAAGAGCCAGAGGGAGATGAGGCTAAGGATAGAGCCATGAGAATCATTGCATATTGTATTAAATATCATCTCATCCATCACATGTCATCCTTGAAAACTCTAAAAGGAAATGTTTGATGCTATGATGAAGCAATCGAAGAATAATAATATATTGCTATAACCACCTTGAATGGCCTCCCAGGATCATTGGACTCATTCATTCGAGGAATGTGTTCCAGAAGGAAGTGTTTACCTTCAGCAGACTTTGGGAAGAGTGCACACAAGAACAAGTTCAACTAATATCAAGAGAACAAAAGTTGGGAGAAACTGAAGATCAATCTCTCACGATTTAAAGAAGATCCCTCAAGTGATGAGGAATATGGAGGACTCAGTTCTTGAAGAACCTCTTATCCATATTAGCATTTGGGTAAGAAAAAATGAATGAAGATGACGATGAAGCTGAAGGATCAAGAAGGAAACTACCCACAAAACAAATAAAGATAAGTATTTGAATTTTATTTTCCTATATATCTAGTTGTTTATATATGACATTGTTTAGTTGTGAAATGTATTATGCATGATAGAATGGATTCCTTAATGAAAATTATACTACTAATATGCATGTGATGGGTAAGTAGCCCATGGTGTTAAAAGCACTCCATTGCTACTTATCTAAAATGAGGCTTCTTTGCTAAGATGTTGGATTAGTGCACAATATGAATGATGCCATGATATAGATGGAAGGAATCTAGAAGGTTTCCATGAGATATGGACGAATGTTGTATTGGCTAAAATAGTTGCATGATTATATATTTATGCATAATAATTTTCCATAATGAATCTGCCTTATGAAAATTTTCTAGCCATATAAATGGTGCATTTGAATTGTAAGAAAGGTCACATACAATCACCTACAGTAAAAGAATGATGAGACTTGTTCCAAAGAACAAGTGATGACAGTTTAATATTTGTAGCGTGAGGCTTCTCACAGAAAGAAAAAATAGACTATGAAGAGACATTTGTAGCCACTGAAAGTTGAGACACATGACATGAAGACTCGTGTGTGCAAATTAAAGAAGGCCTTGTACAAGCTGAGAAGGCACCCATGGGATAACACATACATGAGACACTTGAAGACAACCTCGAGTGATGAAGATATTAACGTTTGCTACAAGTTTGAATATGAAATCCTATAGAGGATAACAAGATCATATATGGGTGTGAGAAGAAATTTTCAAAAAGGTTCAAGATAGAGGATATTGGTATCCAGTGACCCTCGATGGATACATATAATATTAGTTGTAGAGGAAGCTACTTGTCACTCCATTACAAAATGTTTCAATACATAGAGTATGAAAGGAAGAGGGGGAATGATGCTCCACTTCAGAGGGAGTGACTGCAGAATATCCTGAGGTTCGACATGGTATGACAGGATGGATAACTTACCAATGGCTCTAGTATTTACTGAGAGAAAATCAGATTCCAACCTTTAATTCAAGGTTGAAGGCAGAAGACCAGTGATGCTCCTATTATATGTTGATGGCCTGTTCTTGACAAGAAAAGAGGAACTCTTTAAAGTTGCAAGACAGATACTTGCTACCTAGCTCAAGATGAAGGACTTGGGTATGATGCACTACTTTATAGGAATGGAGGTGTGGCAGAGTGCAGATGGAATCTCCATTGGACATGGGAAGTATGCCATGGATATCTCGAAGAGGTTCGAGATGATGGAATGGAAGGCCATAGCCACACCTATGGCATTAAACCTGAAGCTATTGAGTGATTCTTCGTCAGAGATGGTTCATACCACGATGTATCATTAGTATTTTTGTTCATTGATGTTCTTGATGGATCCGACACATGATCACCTGGTTGAAAAGCATGGAGTGAGGTACCTGAAGGGTACAATTGAGCATGATATGAATCAAAATACTAACCTGCATGGTTACGTTGATTTAGATTGGTAGTGCCACTGAGAAGAGGAGCACCTTGGGATGTTTCTTTAGTTTGAAATCCAGTATGGGTTACTAGTTTTGTAGGATGGAGTCCTACATGGTGTTGAGTACAAATGAGGAAAAATATGTTTCCACTTGATCGTCTATTTGTGAGGTAGTATGTTCCTTTAAAAACCACTATTTGATTCGATTGCTTTGAATTGTATTCTGTATAATGTAGAGAGGAGAACTGAATCTCTAGTATGTGTTCTAGATTAAGATCTCTTGAAAGAGTGAGTGATGAGTTCTAGAATAGTTGGTGAGGTAGGTTTTCTAAGCATAAAATCCTGGTGAGTCTCATAGGTTTCTTAGATGTAATCAGTCTTGTAGGTTGTCCTCAGATGTAATTAGTCGTGGCAAAGCTCATAGGTTATCCTAGGGCGTAATCAAACTTGATGTGATTCTATGCTAGAAATGACCACAGAGTGAAGTTTGGGTACTTTAGAGAGAAGCTTAATGTTGGTCATATTGAGGTTCCCTGCAAAGGGGAGTGCCGATCTTTTCCCAGGATGGTAGTAGGTGTGTCCTACCATGCCAGTGGATGTAAGTGCAGATCCTTTCTGATATGGTGGTAGGTTGGGACTCACATGGCCATATGTAAGCATAGAGCCTTTCCCTAGAGGGTAGTATGTGTTTCCTACCATGAAGGTGGATGTAAGTGCATATCCTTTCTCCAAATGGTAGTAGATGTGTACTACCATACCTACTGGTAGATGTAAGTGAAGAGCCTTTCCTACATGGTAGTAGGTGTGTTCTAATGTAACTGGTGTATGAAAGTGTTGGAGCCTTTCCCGACTGCTAGTAGGTGTGTCCAACCATGCCATTGGATGTAATTGCTGGAGCCTTTCCCAGATGGTAGAAGGTGTTTCCTACCATTTCGGTGGATGTAAGTGTTGGAGGCTTTCCTTGATGGTAGTAGGTGTGTCCTACCATGCTGGTGGATATAAGTGTCGAGCCTTTCCGACATGGTGGTAGGATGGTCCTCCCATGGTCAGATATAAGCACTAAAGAAGATGAAGACCTACATGGAGGATAGGTCTACAACCAGTATGAAAAAGGGTTGGCTCTATATAACTTCCTCCGATGAGTAGAATTGAGAGATAGCACCATTTTCTCAAGATAGAAAGAGTAGTGATGATGATGATCCAGTTTGATGATGATCCATATTCGATGACGATCCAGTGATTATGATGATCGATTTTGATGATGATCCATCATTGCTGATGATCCAACTTTGATGATGATCTAGTGATGAAGACTTGTGTTGATGAACTGTGTCAAGAGAATAACTTCCTAGTTAAGAGGGAGTGTTGATGTATTTGTAACTTTGAAATGTATTCACTTGTATATTTTATGTTTTATTTCATTATACCCCAAGGAAGATGTTTGTTCCTCCGATCAGTAGAGTCATTAATATAATAAAGTTATTTAAATTCATTGAGGTTAAAACTTTGTTGTAAGTCGGGGAAATACTCGCCACAGTTGAGGGGTATTAGGGCTATTAGACTCTCTTAGTGAGGCCGACCTTGTAGAGTAATTGTCAAATGGAAAACTAGTATAAATAGAGAGTGAAAATCTCTATTTTAAGCACACACTCACTCAACAGTAGTGCATGAGTGAGAAAGGAGTATCTCTCACAAGTGAGAGAGAGAACAATTGTCGGATATCATCTTTGTGTCTTTGGGTTTTACTTTTACTATTGGTGTCATTCTATCTCTGAGGAATTTACAGCGTTTTCTCCTTTATGGTTTCCCCGAGGAAAAATATTTGTGTCTATTGTCTCTTGTGATTATTGTTGTGCATGTTATTCTCTCAGTTAATATCCTAGATCACATTGGTTAGATGACAAAATTCTAACAACCCATTCATGTCTATCTCTCATTCTTTTACTAGTTTTGAAGCATTTGTTTTTGTACTAGTGGCTAGTTGTACCATCCATGGTTTCTCATGTTTCTCTTTTTTTAGTTTACACGTTTCGACAATATTTGTGGAACAAAGCTTCAGTAAGCATATGGATCAATTAAAATTTAAATAGAAGTTTTCGAAACCTTACCTTCTATTTCGACCATAGTGGCCTGATGATTTGCTTATCGACCGTCGAGTTCTACACAGATACAAGGTGTAATATGCATGTATTCTATTGTTGGGCCTTCTTGTAAGTTTTGTAGGACTCCATTAGTATTGTTTGGGAAATCTTTGGCATAATGGGGACTTTGACATTTCGAGCATGTAACCTACAGTGGAATAGCCTTGGCCCCTTTGTTTGTTGCTAGGTTATTGGAATTTTGGGTGGGAACATTTTTCCATGCACCAAGTTTGTTGAAATTTATATTATGTGGGAATCTATTATTCTGTTTCCTATGGGGATGTGGCCTAGAACCAGATTTTCTGTTGTGTGAGAAGGACCTACATCTATCTCAATTTTTGTTCATATCATCCTGTCTCGGTTTTCCATGTTCATAACAAATTCTATCCTTATGCAAGGTGGTGTCTAGAGTTTTGGGCATGTCAATATAAATTCTCTGTCAAAAATTTGGAGGGAGACATCTTAAAAATTGTGGTATATTGACCTTTTCATCCTTTATGTAAGGTAGATAATGCAAGAGATCTAAAATATGTTGATAAAGGAATCCATAGTTAGGGATCCCCATCTTTAATTCATGGAATTATTTTACTTTTATGTCAAAGAATATTTCAAACATGTACTTTTCCTAGAATATTTTGCTGAAAGTACTACATCTAATATATTTTACTTCGTAACTCTTAGTATGTTTTGAGTCTCTCCACCATCTAGATTCCTTTCCATTTAGGTTGTAAGTGGCCAACCAAGGCTTCATCTTACTATATTAATTATGTACTCGAATGTATTTATTCATACCTAAGAGCCATTCTTCAGCCTTATGTTTGGTATTCATTTCCCCTTCATAAATTGGGGCTTTGATATTTCAAAATTTGCCATGAAGGCTATCATCATATTTTTTCCTTTTCTTGCGAGAGGGTAATCCATCACTATAAGAACTATGATATTATTCTTTTATGAAGTCACCTATCTGTTCTTCTCGTCCCTGCTCTTTTGGACTTCTGGTCCTTCATTTATGATAATAGTTTTCTTTGGATTGGTTTATAGAGTGGTTGGGACTTCTATGGAGGTTTAACCCTATCAAGTTCCGAAGTAGAGCTTCATTTATTGATTTCTATTCTCTCCTTTCATTCATGTTATCATCTTTAAAACTCTATAGATTTTGTTATAGAATCTATATAGTTTTCATTACGTCCTAATTCAGTTCCACAATGACTTCTTTTTCTCAGGGTGGGTAATTAGGTTCCCATGTCATCTGTTGTTCTATTTTATGTCCATGATTTGGACTACTCTTTAAATATGCAGTTGAAACAATCACTAACAATATCATTCTATTAGCTTAAAAATCACAATATGGAGTTTTGAAAATATATTTCTGAAACAGATGTTTAGTAGCACCCATAATGTCTCCAAGTGTTTGAATCTGGGCTTTGATACTACTTGTAATGTCCCTAAAATCCATAAATAAATAAAAATTGTGTAAGGTCAATAACACTACCAAGATCTAAGGGACATCTATAATAATCTTCTGCATTGTATAAACTTAATAGGAACAATACTTGTATTCAGGTTCTCGATTTTCTCTTGTAGGTTAATACATAGCGTTCTATTTGTTTACACTCACATTTACTATTTTTTATTTGTATACCAATGTTTCTTGTAGATCTATATCGTTTATTTGTTGCATACTGGTTTATAATGAATGTTTTAATATGTAATCTAGTCTTGTTTACTTAATTGACATGGCTAACCCACCTTTTCTTCTAAATGAAAAGAGTGATTGGACTTACATGTGACTCAATCAGAAAGGTAAGAAAGACTCCTACTTCATGCAATTACTTAGTTTGTTATGAATTAATGTTTGAGGTATCCATTGTTTTTCATGTGCTATATATCTGGGCCTATGTGGAGTATATGTCCTAAAGAAGAGATAATACCTAGCAAATAAAGGTTGTAGATCCTAAAAACTAAGGGTTTAAGTGTCTGCTACAAAACATAACCAAAACATAAACAAAGGCTAAATGACTATAGGGAAAAGTTGAAAAATATAAACCTTAGTGGAAGTGTGGGTGAGTATTTAATGTGATCCATGTGATGGCATTGTGGCTCCCTCCATGGTGGCATAAACATAAAACCAACACTATGGTTTCGAAATCTCTTTTTGCATGTTACAGCAGGTGAGGGAGCGAGCTCCATGGTTAGAGTTTCGATGGAAGAGGCACGGTTAAAGGAGCTACAGGGTTGTAGATGCTGATAAGGTATGTTCTCTTCCTCGCTATATCTTATAACATTACTTATTTATTATTTTTCTGATACATACTCTTATGTTTGAATGGTTTTCAGCACAGGTTCAACATTGGATAAACTTTCGATTGTGGGAAAGTATATACCGTTAAGCCACCACTTGGTAATCCCATGAGCAAGGAACCTTAGTCTCTAACTGGTATTTATGTGGTTTTAAAGGTTATAGGTATTATTTGTTTGTATTTTTAACGGAAGCCCATTTGAAAATGCCCAGGTTAAGGAATTAAGCAATGCTAAGACAAATTGCGGGGTTTATGGTTTTTATGGGCCTCTTCAGGGAATTGTTGAATATGTAAAATTAATATTTAGTGTGGGTGAAATTACTAATTAAATAAAACCCTATGACTGGATTTTCATGTTTGAATCGTTGTTTTATGGAATCTCTATATTTTTCTGATAGATGGGTAAATTATTTAGTGCTTACACTTACCCTATGGATCATATGAAATAGTAAAGGAGGTTTTGTTGAATTCGTATAAATTTTGTTGTTATAAAGAACATTTCAATTCCTTATTATTTTCCATATATGGGAAAGTGTGTGATGATGTGAACAAATTTTGTTTTGATGGTGGTGTTCACCATTAGTTGTGCCATTGCCAACAATGGAATGATGGTAAAATTGTTATAATGTTTGTTCTGGTTGGGTGAAATATTATGTAAATTCTGGGCTAAGTATATGTGTTTTGATGTTTTGATCTCTGTATAATTCTCTACGTTTAAATTGGTTTCTCTGTGTATTTAAGAGAATATCTATAAAATGTAGTTTTATTACTTAAATTTAATTGGGAAAACGTTGCCGGGAACACTATATTTCTGTTATAAGGGAGGGGTTATGAGTTAACACTATCATTGCCAGAAATGGCACTATGGGTAATACTATTTGTATTTATTATTTGGGTGTGAAGTCTGATGTCTATTTGAATTCATTGCAGAATCACAACAAAATCCCTAGCTCTATTTTTTATTTAAATTTTAATCTGGCTTAATACATTTATATGCCGACACTAAAAGTGTGGACCTTGAAACATGACTTTATGGGTTTCATTGGTTGGTTGGAGGGTATCATTATAACCTTGCTAAGTTTAATTAATCATTTATCATTGTTTTATTTATGGCTTTACATGCTCTCTACCAACGCTTATGAAATTTGATGGTTGGTGGGTTTTCGTGATACCTAGGTTCACTTATGTGCATGTTTGTATATCTTTATTTAATTCTTTTTAATGGTTTTTAACCAGGTTTGTAGACACTGATATGTGTAATGTATAGAGTTAAAATCATGGTTCTGGAAACGTTGATTTTTCTAGTCTTCAAATCCCTGGGATTCGATCCCTCATTCACGACTCTATTTCAATGTTGGCCTATCAAACATTATCTAGTTGGTAGTTTATTTATTTTTTATATGTTTAACCTTTTGTGGGTGTCGTGTAATATTATTCTAAGGGTTTTATTTTAAATCTAAGTTTATATCTTGTGTAAAAATTTGTAGAAGTGCCAACTTTATAATCTAGGTTTAATGTCATAGCTCCACCATGAGATTTGCTTGGCTAGAGCGAATACTTGCTTGGAAAATAACCTTGTCCTATTTTTTGAAAATGCTTAAATATTTATTTGATGTTATTTCTAGGATCTAGGATTTCTATGTGTGGATTCAATGATGTTTACAATGTTTTGGAAATGGTTTACCTTAATTTTCATAAGGTCTTAATGTTAGAATCTAATCTAAACTCTAATACAACTATAGAACCTTTAAAAATAAATTATCGCAAACCTTATAATAAATTGAACTTAGATTATATACTAAACTATAAAACATTTGAACACATTTAATCACATTGATTGAAGATGAGTTACAACCTACCAATATTATAGCTGAAATATCATCCTACAAACATGATTGAAAAACAAAAATGAAATACGGAATAAGGAAAACCTCTTACTTGCAGTTGTGTAGATTGTTAGGGATCTATCACTCTGCATACCTCAACACACAAAATTAATAACACACATTCTATTTATCTCCCAAGGAATGATAACCATATGACCTTAGAACTTCCATGTTCCTCCCAACCTTGACCCAGAACCATTCCTCGTTCTTGATAGGATCTCCCCAAGTTGGCTCCAACATGCTAGAGAAAACTAGAACTCCGAAGGATGAGGATGTTGGCACTTGGAAGTCAGGATGTTTATTCTCTAAGTGTTGTTTTGGAAATGTTCTCTAATCCCATCTAGGAATAATGATTAGATCCCATAAGCCGTCTCTTAGCTTTTCTCTTATAGATATTCTTTGGAAAAGGGGGCAATTGGTTAACTTCAGTTAAATCAATATTTTTATATTTTCTTGAAAATAATTCTTAGTTTGATTTTTTTTATGTAGTATATATATTAGTTTTTGTTAACTAGGAACTTTCTACTAGTTCCTACTTTGAGTTTAGAAAAGCACCTTTAATTATATATTTAGTTTATTAGGTAATATATACATAGACTTTGACCTATTTCTTTTGTTACCTTTATTCTTTTTCACATATATATTATAGAATTTACTTATTCAATTTAAGCATCTATTATTAACCATGTTTTAATCATAATTTGTCTATTCTATGCTTCCTTAGTTTATGTTAATTATTTTAACAAGGCCTTAGGAAGAATTTGGTCAATCAACTAGGATAGATAGCTCTAGACTTCCTTGCATGTTGGATTACCTTTTATTCATGGTAGTATGTTGCAGTATTTGATGAGAAATAGATTGAAATTTCAATTAATCAAATTAAAATATGTATGATGAACGTTGGTGTTATTCAAAGTCTTCCCAACTCAACACCCTTAATTACAGTAACCCCTACTTGTATTTAGAGCTTATCCGCAACACTAACAAATAGATGTTACACCAGTGCAATTCTAGAGCCTTGTACTCAACACTAATACTAGGATACATTTGTACAATACAACTAGGGATACAATGGCCAAAGATTCGATGCTCCTGAGCTTATGCTCAACATCGTGTTGGAGTGCTTTAGGGATTATGCCCAACACTTCATCCTTTACTTATTGGGTCTAGCTATGTGCTCCAGATATTACTCTCAACACATAGTCTCATAACCATGTGCTCCATGGATTATTCCCAACACTTTTACCTTTATCTTGTTGGGGCTTCCTATGTTCTCCAAAACTTACATTCAACACATACTCTCATAATCCATGTGCTCCATGGCTTATGCCCAACACATCATAGAAATAAAGCATGTATATTAGTCTTCTACACAATACATCATAAAAATATCATCTCATTATATTAGGGCTTGTGCCCATTCATATAATAAATAAATTAAGTTGTAATATCCTGAAATTTGGACCTACCATTTATAGGCATGAGCCTATTGATCATGATGTTTATATTGATGTTTTATTTTTATATTGGGTCAAAGACCCCACTGCATATGAACACGATGATTTGCTTTGTATATTAGGCATAAGAAAATTGCTGATCATACATGTATATATATGTTGGTTTTGTTGGGTGTGGACCCTAAAGCATATGATTGATGAAATGTTTTGTGTTAGGCGTGGACCCTGAAGCACATGATCGATGAGATGTGTTGTGTTGAGCGAGAGGCTCTGGAGCACATGAGTACTTAAAATTTTGTTGAGGATAAAGCTCTGCAAGACATGAAAATATAATTGGAAATGTTGGGTATAAGCTCTGGAGAATTCCATGTTGATGTTGAGCATATGCTTTGGAGCATCGGATCCTTGGCCATTCTATCCCTAGTTGTATCATACAAGTACATCCTAGCATTTAGTGCTCAACGAGAGCTCTGGAATTGCACTATGTTTGTAACTCCTTCTTATAAGCATTAAGTATGGGCTCTGGTAAGTGCTAGGGGTTACTAAAAATATTAAAATCACCTCTGCGTGAAAGCAACTCGAGAATAATATTGATCTCATCATACTTATTTTTAAGTGATTAAATGAAATTTTGAATTTCTGTATTCTCATCAAGTACTAAAGAGCTACCACATTATATGAGGGAAATCCAACATGAAAGGATGTTTAGAGTTTCCTATCCTAGTAGACCTGAGCCATCTATCTACTTGACCTTCATAAAGAAGTGTCGTTAAGTCTAGGGATCGTGATACATGATGGCTGAAGAAAAATGCTAAACAAGTATTTTAATACTATGTGTTTTATACATAGTATGTATAAAGAATTAAATATGATTAATTATATAATTGAATAAAGAAAAAAGAGAAGCTCCACCAATTATTATTTATTATTAAACAGTTAATAAATAGTGAAATATCTATGAAAGACTAACTGGGAACTAGTTAAAAGTTCCTAGGTTAAGAATTGAAAATTACCCCAGTAAATTAAAAATGGTTAAATCAAGAAATCAAGGATTTCTTGATTTAACTGCCCCTTTGACTAAAAAGTCTGTCTATAAAGACTCAATCCAAGCAAATCCTTGGGGTTCTGATTTTTATCTAGGAGAATTATTATTCTGCCTATTTTTGCTCTCAAGTGTTTTCTTGGAGAACATTTCCTACAAGGAAAAGAGGATTGATTTAGAACTGATTACAAGTTAGGAAACCCTACATTAGAAGCTCTAAGATACTTGCATGTTGAAGTCTAGCTCAGGGGGATCCGAATTTAAACTAGGAATGGTTCTGGGTACTAGTTCGGTGGAACGTGGTAGTTCCCAAGTGATTTGGTCATCAAACAAAGGTCAGATCTTCATTGAATTGCTAATGATGGTTATTTAAGTCTGCAGGTGCAGCCATTGACAAAGCTTAAAATTCGGGTATGAAACCTTTGAAGGCCTATTCTATTTCTTTCCAATAGATTCATTACTGTTTAGGTTAAGTAATGGATGCAATGTAATTTCTAACCGTAATGGTTAAGTTTTATGGTTAACAATTTGCCATGGTTTGTATTTGTAATTTACTAATCATAGGATGGAGAATTTTTATTATATGTTGTTTATGTTTAGGGTTTGTATCTTTCATAAATGTTCCTATATTAACTAGGTTCTCATCTTAGTATTATGTTTATACTTTGTTCTATGTCATTAATACTCTGCTGACATATTCCATTTGTCAAGAGAGGCTTGCCCTAAATTTTAAAGAAACTAGTTCAGTAGTAATTAATTAAAATATTAATTATGCTAACTAGTACACGTATATATTATAAACTAGATATACTAAGAACAAATTACATATAATAAACAAGCTAAGCAAATTATTAAAGACCTTCCAAGGTCTGCTCCACATAATCATTTAAAAACAAAATACTTTACATAACTGGAACAAACATTAAGTTTTTTTCAGAGGGATATCGTGACCATCCATTTGGTCCTTATCAAGACTCTATCATAAAAACATACAGTCTTAACATATATAATAAAATAACATAAATCATATCAATTATATCTTTAAAGGTCCCATCTAATATTCATCATAAACATCCACCTATAATATTGCCAAGTAAACAATTCATATAACTTCGTATTAATAAACATAGGTCGTGGTATCAACCCGTATGGGTTAAAAATATAAATCATAATAAAAATTAAACTCCACATTAAAAACATCTCTAAAATTCTAATTTAAACAAGGAATCGTTCCTCTTAAGAAGAAAACCCTATCTTATGCCAACATAGGTCACAACGTCGAATCCCATGGATGTCCGTGACCTAAGGCCAACAACCTTAACACAAATCCTTACTGTAATCAAAATGCATAACAAAATCCATTGCTTAATACCTAGTATCTTTTCTATTATCACATATAAAATGTTTTACAATTTGGCATCTCCCAGGCCCAAATCCTGAAGGTAGTATACCCAGTCACACTAGCCACGACCGATTTTCCAAATCTAATCACATAGTCACACTGCAGTAACCAAAACGATAACATGGGTTTTCCATAATCATGGCTGTTACAATGATATCTTTTTAAATAAACAAATTACATATTAAAATTCCAAATAAGCTATCGTAGTCATTGGGAGAGGCACAACCATTCATGGCATGGCTTGGAGCCACACTAAACCTTTACAAAACCAAATTTACAACACTCTATATAATATAAAGTTTGCATTAACACTAACACAAAGATTACGGTGGTAGGCCAATAGTCTACAACACCATTGACACAATGGTGTAGCCAATGGCATAACGCCCCAAGCTCTAGAAGATTTCCAAAAACATAAATTACAAACATTATAAATGGAGTACTGTGCATACTTCCAAAACCCAAACTACTACCATTATACACAGAGTAAATTCTACCAACTTAAAGCCATGATCAAACCTAGCAAGTCAACATTTTAAAATGTAGCATTAAAATAACTACATAGTCCCGAGTTTACACAATATAATCTATTAAAAAAATGCTGAACAAAAATCATATACATCTTATACCAAAACACATTACCGTCTTCACATCAAAGCTAAACGCGCAATATATTTATATAGTAAGGTGTGAATCCCCGTTTACAACAGTCAACGTATTAAAAAATGTTAAATGGCAAGTTGTGAAGCTATGGAACCATTAAAAGTAATGGTATAGCCATGGATCAAAATGCCAAACCTCCCAATGAGATTTAAAACCTACAAAAGCTACATTACAAACCCTGAAGGCAGAGTCTACAAGTGCCATCTAAAACCCCAACCCTGTAAAGAACCCCAACTCAAAAATGCCAAGAACGAGAAGAGGCAAGTAAGATCTTTCTACACTACTACATTTCGATCCAAAATCCGACGGTGCGTGGATTTTTTCTTTTAACCGTGCCAAAAATCAGAAAGATAAATTTTTTTTTTGAAATGGTGGGGATAAGCGTCGCTTAAGCGACGGTTAGGCTGCAAGCGTCGCTTAAGCAACGGATATCCTCCTAAACGTTGCTTAAGCAATGATGCTTAAATTGCTCAATCATTTAATAATTTGTCTTAATTGGTTAATTATTTAAAATGGAAAGCGTCGTCGCCTAGGTTCATTATCCCACACACATTAAAATGGAAAGCCTAGGTTCATTTTGCTACACACATTCATATAAATAGATGTACGGCTAGGTTCATTATCTCACACACTGAGTCTCGCACTTATCTCTTGGACAAGAAGTGCGAAATTCCTAAGGGTTTTTTTTTGGCGTTGCTCTTTTGTGGGGATCTTCCCACTTGGTCTTGGATTTTGGCGTTGCTCTTTTGTGGGGATCTTCCCACTTGGTATTGGATTTTGGCGTTTCTCTTTTGTGGGGATCTTCCCACTTGGGCTTGGATTTTGGCGTTGCTCTTTTGTGGGGATCTTCCCACTTGGTCTTGGATTTTGGCCTTGCTCTTTTGTGCGGATATTCCCACTTGGTCTTGGATTTTGGTCAGCTTGCTCTTTGGATTTGGTTCTAACCCTTGTGGAAAAGAAGACTCATCATATACTTGGGTTTGCTCGTACTTTGTTCTTAGGGTTTGAGTAATAAAATTCCACATAGCAATGATGTTACAGGTCATCAAGATCCGGCAGAACAAAATCGACAATTGCTTGCTAGGTTATGGGAGGGAGTGGAAAGAAGGGGTGATGGAAAATGTTATTGTCCTTGCAGTCGATGTAGGGGCTTTAATACGAAAAGGTTACTAATCAAAATAGCTAAAAGACATTGTAGAGAACATGGACATGTTCAGGGGGGGCATGAATATCATCCATTGGTAAGTCAATATAATTCATGATTATATATCATTCGGTCTTTATATTGAGAGTTTTTGTAATTGTATATTGTATCATTTTTATTTTGGTTACTTAATCGACATGACTAACGTTCGTTGTTTGATGTTTCAATTGTAATTATAAAGCAAGGGCCTCCTAGGGCTTTTCCGAACATGGAGAATGTGGTAATTACACAGGAACAACTAGTGCAGGAGGAACGTCAATATGCAGGTCCTGCGAATATTGATCATGATCAAGTTAATGATGACATGGAATTAGACGATGATCATGACGATAACATAATTGAGTATGATGGTGCAAATGCATTAATCAATGATGCTTTTTATGTTAGAATGGACGATGATCAACCTCATGCTCCGCCAATTGATGACTTTGAAGATCTTCATGATTTACCTACACTTGAGAAGGCAGACGAACCGCTTTTTGAAGGCTCCCGCATAAGTGTTCTCTCTGCTGTGTTGCTGATAATGAACTTGAAGGCTAAGCATGGTTTCTCAAACACAGCCATCACGCTGGTGTTAAGGTATGTATGTGATTATATGTTTCATCGATTGCATATATATGATTTGATTTATGTTGCTATAATATTTGTATTGTTATGCGTACTTCATGATAAAAATAAATAAGGATGTATTTGTTGTCGTTAATATTATGCTCTTCAAATATTTATACTAACCATTTTTTTAAAATTTGTTGTAACAGTTTGATAGGTGAGTATTTGTTACCGCCATCAAATAAATTACCTCGCACATACCGGGATTTAAAAAATATCATGAACTATGTTGGAATGGACTATCAAGCAATTGATGCATGTCCTAATGATCATATTTTATATTATAATCAGTATGAGTTTGCAACAGAATGCCCTATATGTCATAGCAGTAGATACTGAACAGATCAAGTAACCAAAAAGGTGTCTCGTAAGGTTCTTCGTTATATTCCCATTATTCCATGCTTACAACAACTGTTTAGGTGCAAAAACATAGCACAATTTATGGATTACCATGCACGGAATAGAAGTGGAGATGATATTCTTCGAATTCCCGCAGATGGTTCTGCATTTAGAAACATAGAGGAAAAATGGCAACACTTTAAAGAAGAACCTCATAATGCTAGACTTTCTTTGGCAGCGGATGGTGTCAATCCATTTAGAGAGTTGAGATCTACTTGCTCGGTTTGGCCTGTTTTT
>LPNX010940789.1:105015-151117 GCA_001517045.1 Pseudotsuga menziesii
TGAATGTTTTAAAAAAACATTAATAGACGTCGCTTAACCGACGCTATATATTCCTATTCGTCGCTTAATTGACGTCTTTGAATGTCGCTTTTCCAACACTTATAGGTTATATCCATCGCTTAGGCGATGGCCCATCATGTCGCTTATACGACATCCGCAGTTGATATCCGTCACTTCACCGACGGAATAAAGGTTACTTTTTTTTGTTAAAAATAGAATAACCGTCGCTTATCCGACGGACCCGCTGTCGCTTTACCGACAGAATGAAGGGTTATTGTATTAAAAAATTTCACTATTGTCGATAAAATACCGTCGCTTAACCGACGCTGTAAATTTAACCAACGGTTGCTTAGGTTTCGCTTAAGCGACGGTTACCTAGGTGTCGGCTAACCGACGACAGGTTTTCGACGGTTAAAAAAAAATCAAAGTGTCGTACATGCGACAGAGAAGTGTCGAAAATCTGACATGACGGCCGTCGGATTTTTGGTCGAAATGTAGTAGTGCTAGTATGCTTACCACGACCATGAAGTAGCAACCCCAGATCGAAAGCACATCTTTGTCCAAGCCGTGGAGCACCCTTGTTTTCAACAGCAATCAAATCAACGATGGCATGAGAATCATGACCATGCCATGGAGAAAAAAATGAAACACTATGTTTACATAGAGTCTGGTCAAGCTTACTTTCAAATCGATGGAGGTTTCCTCCCTTCTCCAACTGCGCAGAGGCCACACAAAACCCCAATGCCAAAACCACATAATCCACAAATAGTGAATTCCCAAATCCATTTCCAAGCATTTTTAGAAACCCCAATGGAATTAATGGCACACGCTGGTGGCCATTAAACGCATCCGTAAACCCTTTCCATAGCTTATGGATCCACATTATACTACATATCAACCAGGTCATAACGTTTAAAGCCTGTCAGATCATGGTGCACACTATATCTTATATTTTCGCCAACTTCTAATGCTAGCATAGACATATTACTAACGACATGGTATTTATACCATAGTTTCCCAAACTTATAGTATGTGCAGACCTTAACACTATTGTATAGTGTTTACAATGTTAACCCCTTAGCATCAAAGTATTATGTTATTACATGCCCCTTGCTAGTTCATATAGGTAGCATTTGTGCATAGAACCTTTAGTCTAGGTTTTATAGTATTTAGGAATCATGGCAAATGTAGTATGCCATGATTCCCTCGCTAGGAAGAACAAACTTAAGTTTCCAAACTCGTAGCCAAAATAGACCTGCAAAATTAGAAACAAGAGAAGTATAACTATTTAACCAAGAGATAGATAATTAATAATGGTAAGGACAGTACGTTAATTCATGACATCTATTTAATCAACTAGGAAATCTAATTAATGAACATAGAGCTTACCTGAGTTGTAAAACGGAATAGTAATACAAGTGAAAGAAATTGGAAGTATAACTAGGAACTGAATTGATTCGAGTAACCAAATAATCTTGATGTTGTAAAAGTAACCTGTAAGTCAATAAAGAAGGTGCCTTAGTTCGAATGAACTAAGTAAACCAGCATAACGAAGAAAGGCCTTACCTCTCAGATCATCATGGGAAAATGAGTCCTGCCACTCCACCACTTTGTTCCCATCGACAAAGTTAATTTAGTTTTATTAAATAAACAAAGTACACATGTGCAAGAGTAAGACAATGACCTATATGATTCATTTATTCACCGATAGTGATAACTAAGATGTAGAAATAGTTTAAATAATATAATTAAGACATCAGAAGTAAACAAACTAATAATCACTGAATGGATAAGAGATTAACAAGATAGTATGGGTAGTTTCTAAAGAGATCGAAAGTATAAGTAGTGCATGTAATTCTGCACGAGTAATAGTGATCCCCTTTGGGGTAGTTTTCACTAGCCTATAAATTTTTTATTTTATTTTCAATTTTTGGGGAGATTACAAGTGGTATCAGAGCCCAGTTTCAATACTGAGAGACTTATCGGTGCACCAGGCATTCATGTAGAGAATAGAAAGTATGATAAGTAATTTTTGTTAATAACAAATTTTTTTGCTGCTATTAAATTTTTTTATGTTTCAGGAAATTTTTTTATAGCGCTGTTTAGTTTATGAATACTGAGGAAGAAAAAAACTGACAGGAAGAAATGACCACCCCCACTCCGAAAGTGAACTTGGTGGATGAGCTAAAGTCTGATGTACTAAAAACTTTGCATAGTCTTCAAGCTGAACTGAAAAGTTTCAAAGAATAAAGTATAAATGAAAGAAAGGAACAACAAGCTATAGATGAATCATTATTGTGTAACATGACGGGAGGGAGCCTGCAAGGTAAACCTACTCGGTCCACCAACAGATCCAAAATATAATCATACCATGAGTGGGCCAGCATCCAAAGAGAAGTAGAAAAAGAAGGTACACCCAAAGCAACTACAGACAATCATCACGGTCCTGCTAGTGATGACTCACTTTCTCCATGGAGAAAGAGGCAAAGAAATGATGACAGTCTTCAAGGGGAGTTTCAAAAATAAGAACCTCGACCTATGAAGGAGAAGTAAATATAGAATAAAAGGATAAAGAATGCTTGCTGGGAATGCGTAAGTATTTCCAGGTTCATAACTATTCAAGTGTGATGCATTCTAGGGTTTCCATATACAACCTCAAGATGGTGGCGATATTTAAAGCAAACCAATAAATATGATCTACGAGAAATAAGCTGGGAAAACTTTCGAAAGAATTTCTAAGAAAAATACATGTCAAAAAGGTTCACTGACTGCAAGGTAAAATATTTCCATGAACTACGCATGGGGTCCATGACTATGGACCCATTGATAAACAGATTTCTAGATCTACTATATTATGTACCATATATCAAAGAAGAGAAGGTGAAGATCTAGCAGTTCCTAGGATTTATTTCTCCTAGTTTTCAAGAGAGGATTGAATTCAAAATGCCAAATACTTTGGATACTACACTACAAAAGGCCCGACTCTGCTATGAGCATGGGAAGTAATGGCAAGATAACCAGAACCGAAACAAAGAAAAGTATAGAAATTTTTTTCATAACCGCAAGCCTGGGCCAAACCCAAAGCCTTACCTAAAGCAGAATAACAACTTTCAAGTGAACAAGAACTTCAACAAAACTAGTACAAAGCCTTATATACCAGCTCCTAATGGTCATAAGCAAGTGGCGAGTGGAGCCAATGCTACCCGTTTAGCGATCAACTGCTAGAAGTACAACGAGCCGCATTATTCCTGAGAATATAAGAACAAGAACAATGGAGTTTTTCATAATGTTCAAGAAGAACCTACAATGGAGGATATAATGGGAACCACGTGAATCTATGTAGCATTAGATGGCCGGCAAGAGGATCATCAAGCTACAATGGTCACGATCGAAGGTAATATCTCAAACACCTTTGTTTCAATACTTATTGATCTCGGTGCTTGCCGAAGCTATGTTGCACCTAAGATTGTTGATTTATGCAAGTTAGGTAAAGTAAAGTATGTTAAACCCTGGTCGGTACAGTTAGCCACCGGTACGAAACAAAAGGTTTCAAAAATTGTTAAAGAATGTTAAGTAAACCTAAATGGTTTCCTTACTAAGTTAAACATGTACATTATAGCTTTAGGATCGTATGATATTCTTATTGGCATGGACTGGTTGGAACAACACCATGTCATGCTCTATTGTCTACACAAGTCTATCTTGTGTACTGATAGCCAAGGGAACCAAGTGAAGGTTCAAGGCATCCCAAAGAAAGTTTTTGTAAGACAAATCTCTGCCTTACAAGCAAAGAAGTGTGTTAGGAAGGGCTACAAGTTTTTTACGGTGAAAATCCAAGACGTAGAGTCTGATAAAGAACAACAGATAGAATACTTTCCCATTCTTGAAGAATTCAAGGATGTGTTTCTCGAGGAAATCCCTGGATTACCTATAAAATGAGACCTAGACTTTTCCATTGAACTGACCCTAGGATCAGTTCTAGCCCCCAAAGCCCCTTACCGCATGAGTGCACCAGAATTGGTGGAACTCAAACTATAGTTATAGGAGTTAATAGAGAAAGGGTATATCCAACCTAGTGTGTCCCCTTAGGGAGCACCGATTTTATTTGTAAATAAGAAGGAAGGTACGATACGGATTTGCATTGATTACCATCAGTTGAACAAAATGACTATAAAGAACCATTACCTACTCCCTAGGATCAATGATTTGTTCCACCTAGTGGGAGGAGCCAAAATATTTTTGAAGATTTACCTACGATTTGGGTACCATCAAGTATGGATCCGAGACGAAGATAATCCCAAGACAACCTTTTGTATGAGGTACAGGCACTACGATTTTGTAGTGATGTCGTTCAGGTTGAAGAAGGCACACACAAAATTTATATGTATGATGAACAACATATTCAGTAAATATCTGGATAAGTTTGTACTAGTATTTATTAACGACATTCTGGTTTATTCCAAGAATAAAGAGTAACATGAAGAACAACTTCGCATACTACTTTGAGTGTTGAAAGAACACCAGATCTACGCTAAGTTTAGTAAATGTGATTTTTACAAACCACAAATATAGTACCTAGGTCACATCATATCCAAGGCAGGAATAGTTGTGGACCAAAAAAAGAGTTGAGCTATAAAGGATTGGCTTACCTCGACTAGTGTCACTGACATTAGGTCCTTTTTGGGTTTAGTAGGGTATTATCA
The DNA here is from genome assembly GCA_001517045.1 of Pseudotsuga menziesii. NCBI lineage: Eukaryota > Viridiplantae > Streptophyta > Pinopsida > Pinales > Pinaceae > Pseudotsuga > Pseudotsuga menziesii. Next base: position 109,719 of record LPNX010940789.1, read on the forward strand.
AAATTTCATTGAGAACTTCTCAAGAATTGCTTGCCCCATGATGACTCTGTAGAAGAAAGCAAAAAAATTCTTATGGACTGGCAAGTGTGAAGAAAGTTTTCAAAATCTTAAGCATCTTTTGATGGCCGCACTAGTGTTGAGGATTGCAGATCTCGATGGGGATTTTGTTGTATGCATGGATGCAAGCAAGGAAGGAATTAGAGGACTCATCTTGCAAAATGATCATGCGATTTGTTATGAATCACAGAAATTAAAAGAGAATGAGCATAATTATCCCACACACGATCTTGAGCTAGTGGCCATTATCCACGCTCTGAAGATGTGGAGGCACTACCTCATGGGAAGGAATTTCCTTCTAAAGAATAACAATATGAGTCTAAATTATTTATTTGATCAACCTGATCTGAATGCGAGGCAAGCTAGATGGTTGTCTTTCCTGAGTGAGTATCACTTTGAACTAAAGCATATTAAGGCCAAAGAGAACAAAGTTGTCGATGCTTTGAGTCGACGAATTCATATGATATATGAGGTGAGCCTAAGTCAAAATGATGGAAATTTGCATGAGAATATTTGAACGGAAAACAAGGTTGACCCGTTCTATGTGGAAATCCTTAAGAAGGTCCAAGAGGACCAGTTTTCTCAACAACAGAAGGAATACAAGGTGGATGACTCCGGACAACTATCGTCCAAGGATAGATTGTATGTTGCAAATGGAGGGGGACTTTCGGTCTAGCATCATCACATAATTTCATAGGGAACCCTACTCGGGGAACCTAGGATATCAAAAGATGATATCTGTTGTCAAGAGACACTTTTTATGGCCTAAGTTTAAGGCCAACATTGCAATTTTTATTACAAAATGTTAGGAATGCCAGCTAGTTAAAGCTGAGCACCAACATCCTTCAGGATTGCTACAACCATTTCCAATTCCAGAATGGAAGTGGGAGGTTATTCGTATGGATTTTATTACTGGCTTACCGAAAAGAAAGAAGCAAAATGATTCCATCTTCGTAGTCATTGACAAGTTTTCAAAGGCAGCACACTTCATCCCCATAAAATTGACCTACAAGGTCATGAGCATTGCCAATATATTCCTAAAAGATATATTTAGATTGCATGGGATACCCAAAGAAATTATCTTAGATCGGGATGTTAAGTTTACAGGAAACTTTTGGAGATATTTATTCTCTGGATTAGAGACACAACTGAACTTTAGCACTACCTATCACCCACAAATGGATGAGCAGACTGAAAGAGTAAACCAAATTGTTGAAGACATGCTTCGAATGTATGTCATGAACAACCCCACCAAGTGGGAGGATTATCTATACCTTGTAGAGTTTGCATATAACAACGGGTATCATGCTTCCGCTAAGATAAATCCTTTCTAGGTACTCTATGGATAGAAGTGTAGGACCCCAGTTACTTGGGATAGTCTAGTGGATCGGCTCATGTTAGGGCCTAAGATATTATTGGACTTGGAATAGTTAGTTACCAACATCCAGGGAAACCTTGAAGATGCACAAGACCATCAGAAAAGTTATGCCGATAATAAAAGAAAAGATAAATACTATCAAGTAGGTGAGCATGTCTACTTGAAAGTTAAAGCAAAATAAAGCTCGTTGAGCTTGGGTAGGTGTGGTAAGTTAGCACCTAGATTTTTTGGACCTTTTGAAATTTTGGACAAGGAAGGACTACTGGCTTATGAACTAGAATTACCTACGCACGTAATAGTTCATAATGCTTTCCATGCATCTTTATTAAAGAAATATGTTTCCGACACTAAGCATTTCATTGATTGGTCATTATTATAGGTGGAACTTGAGGGGTAATTTTCCCCTAAGTGTTTGCATATATTGGAAAAGAGAGAAGTGTAGCTTCGGAAGTGCACTGTAGCCCAATTGAAAGTGCAATGGAAGCACTTTGAGGATGAGACCACCATGAGAAAGTGTTACCCCCCCTTGTTTCATGATATCATTCAAAGTCCCTAGAACACTAGATATGGTGTTGTACTAAGCGGGGAGGGATGTAATATCCCAAATTTTGGACCTACCATTTATAGGCATTAGCCTGTTGATCATGATGTTTATATTGATGTTTTATTTTTATATTGGGTCAAGGACCCCACTTCATATGAACATGATGATTTTCTTTGTATATTAGGTGTAAGCCAATTGTTGATGATATATGTATATATATGTTGGTTGTGTTGGGTGTGGACCTTGAAGCACATGATTGATGAAATGTTTTGTGTTGGGCATGGACCCTGAAGCACATGATCGATGATATGTGTTGTGCTGAGCGAGAGGCTCTAGAGCACATGAGTACTTACATTTGTGTTGAGCATAAATATTTGCACCACATGAAAATATAATTCGAAACGTTGGGCATAAGCTCTGGAGCCTTCCATGTTGATGTTGAGCATAAGCTCTGGAGCATCGGATCCTTGGCCATTGTATCCCTAGGTGTATCGTGCAAGTACATCCTAGCATTTAGTGTTGAGCAAGAGCTCTAGAATTGCACTATATTTGTAACTCCCTGTTATAAGCGTTGAGTGTGGGCTCTGGTAAGCGCTAGGGGTTACTAAAAATATTAAACTCACCTCCGAGTGAAAATGACTCAAGAATAATATTGATCTCATCATACTTATTTTTAAGTGATTAAATGAAATTTTGAGTTTCTGTATTCTCATCAAGTACTGAAGAACTACCACATTATACGAGGGAAATCCAACATAAAAGGATGTTTAGAGTTGCCTAGCCTAGTAGACCTAAGCCATCTATCTCCTTGACCTTGATAAATAAGTGTCATTAAGTTTAGGGATCATGATACATGATTCCCGAAGGTAAATGTTAACAAGTATTTGAATACTATGTATAAAGAATTAATTATGATTAATTATATAATTGAATAAAAAAAGAAGAGAAGCTCCACCAAATATTATTTATTATTAAAGAATTAATAAATAGTGAAATATCTATGAAAGACTAACTAGGAACTATTTAAAAGTTCCTAGGTTAAGAATTGAGAATTACCCTAGTAAATTAAAAGGGTTAAATCAAGAAATCAAAGAATTCTTGATTTAACTACCCCTTTGACTGAAAATTCTGTCTATAAAGACAAAAGCCAAGAAAAGGCTTGGGGTTCTTATTTTTATCTGGGAGAATTATTATTCTACATATTTTGGATCTCAAGTGTTTTCTTGATTCAAAACTAATTAACAGTTAGGAAACCCTACCATAGGAGCTCTAAGATACTTTCATGTTGTATTGTAGCTCAGAGGGATCTCGATTTGATCCAGGAATAGTTCTGGGTCATGGTTGGGTGGAACGTGGTAGTCCCCAAGTGATTTGGTCATCAAACAGAGGTCAGATTTGCATTGAATTGTTAATGTTGGTTATTTTAAGTCTGTAGGTGCATGCGTTGACAAAGCTTAAAATTCAGGTATAAAACTGTTGAAGGCCTATTCTATTGATTTCCTAAGGATTCATTTCTATTTAGGTTAAGTAATGGCTGCAATGTAACTTCTAACCCGAATGGTTAAGTTTTATGGTTAGCAATTTTGTAGGGTTTGTATTTGTATTTTACTAATCATAGGTTGGAGAATTTTTATTATATGTTGTTTATGTTCAGGGTTTGTATCTTTCATAAATGTTCATGTATTAACTAGGTTTTGATCTAAGTATTATGTTTATACTTTGTTCTCTGTAATTAATACTTTGCTGACATATTCAATTTGTTAGCAGAGGCTTGCCCTAAATTTAAAAAAAACTAGTTCAATAGTAATTAATTAAAATATTAATTATGCTAACTAATACAAGTATATATTATAAACTAGATCTACTAAGAATAGATTTCATATAATAAACAAGCTAAGCAAATTATTAAATACCTTCCAAGGTCTGCTCCGCATAATCATTTAAAAACAAAATACTTTATATAACTGGAACAAACATTAAATTTAATCAGAGGGATATCATGACCATCCATGTGGTCCTTATCAAGACTCTATCATAAAAACCTACAGTATTAACATCTATAATGAAATACCATAAATCACATGCATTACATATTTAAAGATCCCATATAATATTCATCATAAACATCCACCTATAATTTTACCAACTAAACAATTCCTATAACTCTGTATTAATAAATAGAGGTCATGGTATTGACCCTTATGGCTTACAAATATAAATCATAAGCAAGATTACTATCCACATTAAAAACATCTCTAAAGTTCTTATTTAAACAAGGAGTCATTTTTGTTAAGAAGAAAACCCTATCCTATGCCAACACTGGTCGCGACATCGAATCCCATGGATTTCTATGACCCGAGGCCAACATAATAATAACCTTAACATAAATCCTTACTATAATTAAAATGCATAACAAAATCCATATCTTAATACCTAGTATCTTTTCTATTATCACATATAAAATGTTTTGCAATTTGGTATCGCCTAGGCCCAAATCGTGAAGGTCGTATACCCAGTCACACCGGCCATGACCAAGTTTCCAAATCTAATCACACAGTCACACTGTAGTAAATAAAACAATATCGTGGGTTTTCCATAACCCTGGTTGTTACAACCATATCTTTTTAAATAAACAAATTACATATTAATATGCCAACTAAGCTATCATAGTCATTGGGAGATGCACATGCCATTCATGGCATGGCCTGCACACATGTTGAACCTTTACAAAACCAAATTTACAACACTATGTATAATACACAGTTTCCATCAATGCTAACACAAAGCTTACGGTGGTAATCCAATGGGCTATGACACCATTGCAACAATGGTGCAGCCCATGGAATAATGCCCCAAGCTCTAGAAGCTTTTCCAAACCATAAATTACAAACATTATAAATGGAGTGTTGTGCATACTTCCAAAACCAAAAATGCTACCTTTACACACAGAGTAAATTCTACCAGCTTAAAGCCACGATCAAACCTAGCAAGTCAACATTTTAAAATGCAACATTAAAATAACTACACAGTCCCGAATTTACATAATATAATCTATTAAAAAAATGCTGAACAAAAATCGTATGCATCTTATACCAAAACACATTACAGTCTTCACATAAAATCCAAACGTACACTATATTTACACAGTAAGGCGCAAATCCCATTTTACAATAGTTAACCTATTAAAAAATGTTAAACGACAAGTTGTGAATCTATGGCACCATTACAAGTAATGGTGCAGCCACGACTCAAAATTTCAAACCTCCCAACGAGATTCAAAACCCATAGCAAGCTACATTACAAAATCCAAAGCTAGAGTCAACAAGTGCCATCTAAAACCCCAAACCTCTAAAGAATCCCAACTCAGAAATTCCTAGAATGAGAAGAGGCAAGTAAGATCTTTCTAGCAAGATTACCATGGCCATGAAGTAGAAACCCCAAATTGAAAGCACAACTCTGTGCAAACCTTGGAGCACCCTCATTTTCACCTGCAATCAAATCAATGATGGCATGAGAAGCATTACCATGCCATGGAGAAAGCAATGAAACAATGTGTTTACATAGACTCTGGTCCAACTTACCTGTAAATTGATGGAGGTCGCCTCCCTTCTCTAAATGCGCAAAGGCCACATGAAAACCCAATGCCAAAACCACATAATGCACAAACAACAAATTCCCAAATCCTTTACCAAGCATTTTCACAAACCCCGATGGAATTAATGGCACTAGCTGGTGGCAATTAAATGCATCCAGAAACTCATACCGTAGCTTATGAATCCACATTATATTACATATCAACCAAGTCATAAAGTTTAAACCCTGTCATAACATGGTGCACAATATATCCTATAGTTTCTCCACCTTCTAATGTCAATGCAGACATATTACTAATGACATGGTATTTATACTATAGTCTCCCAACCTTATAGTATGCTTAGAACTTAACGCTATTGTATAGTGTTTACAATGTTAACCCCATAGCATCAAAGTATTATGTTATTACATGCCCCTTGCTAGTTCATATAGGTAGCATTTGTGCATAGCTCTTTAGTCTAGGTTTTTTAGTATTTAGGAATCATGGCAAACGTAGTATGCCATGATGCCCTCGCTAGGAAGAAAAATATTAATTTTTCAAACTCATAACCAAGGCACACCTACAAAATTAGAAACAAGAAAAGTGTAACTATTTACCCAAGAGATAGATAATTAATAATGGCAAGGATAGTAAGTTAATTCATGACATCTAGTTAATTAACTAGGAAATATAATTAATGAACATAGGGCTTACCTGATTCGTAAAACAACAATAATAAAAGTGCAAGGCACAACTGGAAGTATACCTAGGAACCGAATTGCTTCAAGTAACCAAATAATCCTGATGTCGCCTTAGTTCGAATGAACTAAGTAAAAATGCATAATGAAGAATGACCTTACCTCTCAGATCATCATGGGAAAACAAGTCCTACCACTCCACCACTTTGTTCCCATCAACAAAGTTAAGTTAGTTTTAATAAATAAACAAAGTACACATGTGTAGGAGTAAAACAATGATCTATACAATTCAATAATTCACTAACAGTAATAACTGAGATGTATAAATAGTTTAAATAATAGAATTAAGACATAAGAAGTAAACTGACTAATAATCATTGAATGAATAAGAGATCAACAAGACAGTATGGGTAGTTTCTGAAGATATCGAAAGTATAAGTAGTGCATATAATTACACACGAGTAATAATGATCCCTTTTGGGGTAGTTTTCACTAGCCTATAATTTTTTTTTTCAATTTTTTGGGACATTACACATGTACATCAGGGCCTATGCCCAGTACAACAACAATAGTCCTTGTCCATTAGGGCCTATTCCCAATATATAGTCATAGAACAAAACCCTAAAACATGTGCATTGGGGCTTATGCCCAGTATGTCTGTATAACCAACATAACTCATGTGTAGTGGGGCATACGCCTAATATATTGGCATAAACATAACATCAAAGTAAATCATATGTAGTGGGGATCATGCCCAATATAGTTAAGATCAAACTTTGGGATATTACACCACATGGGATCTCCCACAAGAGACTTTCCAATTCAACATTTGTAATTCCTCGCCTAATTACCCACTTAGGTTCTAAGCTATGATTAACGATTAAACAAGGTTAAAAATAAATTAAAAATAAATAATTACCATTTTAACATATAAAAGTCACTTTATGGCCTATAGGACTAGGGTCATATAACTTGGCTCATGAGTCCTTTCTAAAACCGCCTACTCCCACTAATGAATGACTTGGTCTTCCCATCTCTTTTCAAATATTTTCCTCTTATGCAACCATCTATATATATTATTAATATTTAAGTGTTTGTTACATTCACATTGAACATTGGTGTATATCCAATTTAACACTAATCATGAAAAGGGAAATTTTGGGTGTGTTACACTTTGGTGTGATACCAATTGTTAGAAAAATGAAGGGATATAACCTGCAGCAGATATGATGCAACTTCCTCTTCACTCTCTTGTAGTATATCTTAGACACATGAGTATTTTCATTACAATACATAATCATGATACAATTCCAGCTTCAGTTTAAGGAACGATTACAAAGGGATAATATCACAGGATACTCAATACCATTGGCCTATACCCACGCAGGGGGGGGATCCCCCCAACACCCCCCCGCCTCACTAGGCGGTCCATGCAATCTGTGTAAAGCATATAAAACTATGTTACAAGAATGAATGAAACACAAATGCTTAATTAGGATTATTAGGCTCCATAACCAACAACTCAAACCATGGCAACAAGACATTTGGTTGGTTTTTGCTTCTTTGTAAGACCATTACAAATTATTACACATTGATAACTACAAATCTTGATTAGCTATGTAGAAAATGAATTATAGACTAACTATTTAGGGTTTATTTTATATCTTCTACCTAAAATAAGGCCCTCGTATAAATATATAGGATTAGGGTTATAACTACTGCTTAACAGAAAATCTTCTTTAGTTGTTATTCTAGAATTAAAGTGTCCAAGAAAGAGGATATTGCCTTTGTTTCTTAGGTTGGAATTAATATCATATTCCAAGTCATTGTAAGGACCATTTTTATATAGATTGTTATTATTATAAAAAGTAGAATTAATAAATGAAAAATAGTATATTTCTATATAAATATTAGCATTGATATATGAAATATGCATCCATGTGTACTAATTTAAAGGATATTGCTTATGAATCCTAATATGAGAAAAAATGTTATTCTTTATGTAAGAATTTATTCCTTCAATCTATATATGGTAGGATATTTTAGTCCATACCACCCACAAGAAAAACGCTTCTATGATAGGGACCTTATATTCTTCATGCTCCCATGTTTCAACAAGCAATATAACATCAATTTCACTCGAAATCCAACTTAACGTGGGACCCCTACTCCATGGAAAGTCAATAAAAATTCAAGAGAGGATGAGGAGTCTCCAAATTTTATATCCCTAATAATAACTTTTATATTCTTTATTATTTCCCATTTTCATTCCTTTCTAGGTTCTTTTACCTTTTGAAATTCCTTTCTTAATTCAACTTGATCTTCTGGAATGAGATCTTCATTTATAAATATTTCTAGCCTGTTTAGACTTGGAATTTTACTAAGTATTCTATATTTATGGTCATTAGAGCTCACCTTAACACAAGTTAACTTATATTTGTACTTGGTTATTTTCCTTAACCTCTATGATTATATGAGACAAGTTGTTTCAATTTGTATTTTTTCTTGTGGATTTACCTTGAATAGTGATGGGATATGCTTTTCTTTATCCTCTTAATTCAAACCAAAATTTTTGAGATTCAAGGATCTTTTGCTACACTCATGGTTTAACTCTATCAACTTATCCATTTCCTCAATGGATTTGATATCAAGTTTACCCTCTTATCTATTTAGGTCCAAATTTCTATTTAGTTTTTAGTCTAACTCTTTAATCATGTTCTTCATATTATGATTTTCTATATTATCAACATTTCCTTCTTATGCTGATTATTTATTTTATTGTATTTACTTTTCTATTTGTTGCAATCACGTCTGCAATTTCTCCAACCCAGTTATTTTAATGTCTATATATTTTTTAATCTTGTATTCAAATGATGCAAAATTACTATCAAGCATTTCCTGTATGTTTGTTTCAATTTTAAACTCTCTGTCTTGTTATATAAAGGCTTTATATATTCACAAAGACTATCTAGGGTTACCTTTGTAGGTCTACCCTCTAATATGTTTTTGGCGAATGTGGTGACTTGTTCATACTCGAATAAAGAAATATAAAGGAATTGTAACCAACATTGGGAGAAATATATTGTTCCCCTTGTTAGTTCAAGATCATTTATTAGGGTTTAAAAGTTATGTCATGAAAACTCCCAATGATAATACCTTAGTGGAAAAAACTCAAATTCTTTAGTGAAAAGGCCAAATGAAAACAACTTTTAAATAATAATAAATAAAGTACAAAGGAAATACGTTAGAGCCAAGGTTGGGACAAGGGACTTGTGAGGCATTTCGTGGAAGTGGTTTAATTAAAATGTACATTGAAAATTCCTTACGAGAATACCCTATGAAATTACCTTGTAAAAACAACTATGAAATACATAAACTGATAAAGAAAAAAAGACGGAAAAGTTTTTAACCAAGAAAGGAACATGTGACCCTGATTAGGTAAAACTCATTGATTGGGATTTAGGTATGCCATGAAAATTATATGATATTTAAAATTCCTTAATCAAAATTCTTAGTATACACAATACCCAATGAAAATCCCCCATGAAAGTGCCTCATTTTAAATGCCAAATCTTGGAAATTCAATGTAAATACAATGCACAATGTTGAAAATGATAGACGTTGAAAATGCCATGATGATTATAATTTATGCTAGATGGGAATCATTAAAGTATTGATGTGTTGTGGTGATGAATGAGCCAAAATCAATAATGGATAGAAGAGTTGTTTCTATTGTGATGGGGAATTCCGAAAACATTGTGGATACATGTCAAACTGTTGTGTGCACGATTGATAAATCCAACGTTGATATCTTCGAGGGTTTTGATGTGGGAAAAATGTTTCTACATGTTCATTTCCATATAAGTAGAGGACAATGGGTTTTGGGTTCCATCACTAATCTTAGAATTTTCATATTCCACATAGAATGTATGATGGTATTGGACGTGTTTAGGTATGGATATAAGACCATATTTGAGAAGAATTGGGAGTTAAAGAATGCGTCAATTTGGATGTATATTCATTCCACTAATAAAGAGTTCAAATATATGGAATGTTGGGGTTTTATGGAAGAGGTATGCAATGTCATATTCCAAGTGTTTGATGAAACACTTCAACTAAATGTGTTTGAAGAAAATTATGCCTACCAATTGTGTGACAAAATATTTGCAAGTGTTTGATGAATTTTGGGCATGTCAAGTTCTTACAAAACATAGATTCAAGATATGGTAAATGGTAAATACTCTTATTGGATCTCTTCAGAAACTGCCCTGATTGTCTTGTTAATCTCTTATCCATTTAGTGATTATTAGTTTATTTACTTCTTATATCTTAATTCTGTTATTCAAACTACTTACACATCTTAGTTGTTACTATCGGTGACTTAATGAAATGTATAGATCATTGTTTTACTCCTGCACATGTGTACTTTGTTTATTTAATAGAAACTAACTTAACTTTGTTGATGGGAACAAAGTGGTGGAGTGGCACGACTTGTTCTCTCATGACGATTTGAGAGGTAAGGTATTACTTGGTTACGAAGGCTTACTTAGTTCAATAGAACTAAGGCACCTCTTTTATTTACTTACGTAGTTCATTACTTTGAGACAAGATCTGGGGTAAAGTGTGTTGACTGTCTTGATCCTAGAGGACCTGCTGCTAGTTGTTATGTTGCTTATTGACCTGCTTTTATAACTTGGTAAGTGTCATTATCGTCAATTGTAGCTACTATGGCTAAATTTCTTGTCCACTAATTATTCTTCATTATGTTTTAAATTCATTAGTCTATATGTCATTAATACATTTTACAGTCTAAGTATATTCTTACTATACCTATTAACAACTCTTATGTCCTTTTATTGACATGTTATTATATTGGTTTAAGAGCACACCTTTGGATTTTTATAGTCATAGATGTTATCATGGCACACTTTGTATGCCGTGGTTCTTAAGCATAAATACCTTCTTACTAAGGGAGTAAAACCCTAAGCTCTAAACCTATGGTCTAAACATTATCTAAATACTTAACCATGGTTTATTTGACTTTGGACTAGCGCATCCTAGGACTATGTATTATTGTAATTCTATCATAATGCAAGCTTTGTAATATGGTAATGCATGATAGAGTTTGGGTGGTGACATAACATATGGTATAAACCATACCACAATAGGGTTTAGGCTTTAGCATGGTGTATGAAACCCACGATAATGCAACAAAGTTGTAACTATGGAAGAGTGGGTTTGGAAATTCAAAAGTGGTTACCAGCTAGTGCATTTAACGTTCTTGGAAATCGTGGCAGCCCTAAGCTCAGGGCTTGGCTCATGATTTAGTCTTGTCATTTCATTAGGGTATGTGGATAAAATGGGGTCTCGACTCTATGATACAAAGGAGACTACGCCCTAGAGATGAAGGTAAGCTTCTTCTGGTTTCGTGACTGCATTCTATGCTTGGTTTCGTGGCTCCTTCATAGTTATACTTCTCACCTTGTCAAGCTTGGGCTATGGTTGCAGGTGGCAGGGTAACGATGGTGGGGTGGCTTCATACTTTGCTATAGCTTCAATGTGTTGAAATTGAGGCCATGGGAAGCCTGATATTCAAGCTTATGCTTGTCACCTTTTAGCCCTATGGACAGAGCTAAGTTTTGACTGGTTGTTGGTTGGGGTTTTATGCTATAGTGATTTTGATTTCACCTTAGGGCTTATGATTATAGACTTGGGTTTTAAATGTTGAGGCGTTATGCCATGAATTGATTCCTAGGCCATTTGTCTCTATGTAATTTCATTTTTGTTATGTAAATCGTTATTTTTTGTTTTGGGATTTATAGCTATGGGATACACCATTGCTTCCAATGGTGCGATAGCCCATTGGCACGCTTGCGTAAACCTCGTTCTCGACATTTAATGGCAACTGTGTACCAGACTTGGGATCTCTGCGTAAATAGATATAATTATGGTGTTTATATAATGGTAATGGTTAACTTAATATATTGTGTATATGATTTCATTCTGCGTTTTTTATTGAGCACTATATTTGAATGGAGTTGGGGTTTTAAAAGCAGAGGCATTCGCCTATTTGGATGCTCTTTGTGTAATGCCATTGATTAGCTTGGATATTGTAATAATTTGATAGTGTGGGTAAAGGCCATGCTGTAAATGGCATGATCCTTTCCCATAGTTCTACAATAGCTTGTATATTATTGTTTATGGTATTCAACTCTTGTGTAAGTTGGACTGTGGAAATCCATGGGGTGGAAAACCATGATGGCCAATGCTTACAGTAAGTTTATAATTCAATGGACTATGTATTAAAAAAATTTATTGGCCGAAGCTGTACTGTATCTAGGGTCTTACAACCTCGCTGCTAGCATACGCATTGTTATTTATATGGCATTTAATGTGTTTGTAAAATACAACCCACATGCTTAGTGTATATCGTGGCCTATGTAGAGATATAAACAATGGATTTATGTAAATATTGATTCCTGTTCAATTCGTTATGATATGGTTTTATTTGTTTTGAGAACCAGTCGTAAGGTTATACAATTTGGATTTTTGTTTACTATATTATACTATGGTTGTTATTTAGTGTTTTTGCTTTCATTTTTGAACATCCATGGGGTTTGATGCCGCGACCTCTATTGGCATAAAAAGGGTTTTTACTTATTAGTTGTTTAATTTTATATGAATAAGATAGTTTTTAAAAAGCAATGTGGATTTATTTTAGAAGTACAAAGATTTTGTATTGGACCACATGGATGGTCACGATATCTTCTCTGTTTAGATATTTATGATGACAATTGTTTTAAATGGAATTGTTTAAATATTAGTTTATGTTTAGTACGGCGGACCTTGAAACCTCTTAAATGATTTATTTAATTTTGGAATTAAATGTATAGATAGATTTCAAATATGATTATACCTGATGGCCTTATTTGTGTGTGTATATATATATATATATATATATATATATATATATATATATATATATATNTGTCTCTACTGAAAAATCTAATATGTCAGTAGAGATATAAATAATAGGTGAACAATAAATAGCAGGTGTGTATTTACATAGTTTATGGTATTAATTTCTAAATATTGAATGAATACAAAAAACAAACTTTAGAGATGGAAACCTAGATATATACAGTGTATGATAATATTTACCATCCTAGGAAGTATTGAAGAGAATAAAAACCCTAGCAGACTCTAGGCAGAACATCAATTACACAGGGTTAGTAAATTCATTGGAAACATTCATCTAACATATTCATTATATAATCCAGAAGATAGCATAGACAGTCTAGGGTTAGATTTTAATAAATGTAACCCTAGGAGATATGTACATAACCAATCAATTCCAGGGTTAATAATATATACAAAAGGTTCTACATAAAGCATCCAACATTTACCCTAGAAATGAACTTTGACATACTAAGTACTCATACCTGTAATTTATCTTCATGAAGCTCCTTTAATGGCTGAACTTGCACATTTTTTAAATAACCAACATTATCAATTTAAGATAGATCCGACCTATGATTTTGATGACCAAATAACTTGGGGACTACCACGTTCCTCCCAACCATGACTTGGAACTGTTCCTGGTTCTAATCCGGATCCTCCCGAGCTGGACTCCAACATGCAAGTAGCATAGAGCTCCTAACATAGGGTTTCCTAACTTGTATTCTGTTCTGGATCAGTCCTCTTTTCCTTGTAGAAGAAAGTTCTCCAGGAAAACACTTGAGAGCCAAAAACAGGCAGAATAATAATTCTCCAAGATAAAAATAAAAAACCCCAAGCCTTTGCCTGGCTTGAGTCTTTATAGACATACTTTTCAGTCAAAGGGATAGTAAAATCAAGAAATCCTTGATTTCTTGATTTAACCCTTTTTAATTTACCAGGGTAATTTTCAATCCTTAACCTAGGAATTTTTTAACTAGTTCCTAGTTAGTCTTTCATAGATATTTCACTATTTATTAATCCTTTAATAATAAATAATAATTGGTGGAGCTTCTCTTCTCTATTAATTTAATTATATAATTAATCATAATTAATTTTTTATACATACTATCTATAAAATACATAGTATTAAAATACTTGTTAACATTTGTCTTTGGGCATCATGTATAATGATTGCTAGACTTAATGACACTTCTTTATGAAGGTCAAGGAGATAGATGGCTTAGGTCTACTAGGCTAGGCAACTCTAAACATCCTTGCATGTTCGATTTCCCTTTTATAACATGGTAGTTCTTTAATGCTTAATGAGAATACATAAATTTGAAATTTCATTTAATCACTTAAAAATAAGTATGATGAGATCAATATTATTCTCACTTTGTTTTCACTCGAAGGTGATTTTAATCTTTTCAGTAACCCGTAGCACTTACCAGAGCCCATACTTAATGCTTATAACAGGGAGTTACAAACATAGTGTGATTCAAAAGCTTTCTCTCAACACTAAATTCTAGGATGTACTTGTACAATACACCTAGTGATACAATGGCCAAGGATCAGATGCTCCAAAGCTTATGCTCAACATCAACATGGAATGCTCTGAAGCTTATTCCCAAAATTTCCAATTATATTTTCATGGGTTCCAGAGCTTTATGCTCAACACAAATGTAAATATTCATGTGCTCCAAAGCCTCTCTCTCAACAGAAAACATCTCATCGATCATGTGCTTCGGGATCCATGCCCAACAAAACCAACATATATATACATATATATCATCAACAATTGGATTACGCCCAATATTAAAAAAAAATCATCATGTTCATATGCAATGGGATCTTTGAACGAATATAAAATAAAACATCAATATAATCATCATGATCAATAGGCTCATGCCTATAATTGGTAGGTCCAAAATTAAGGATATTACAATTAATAGTTTGGGTTGGAATCAAACCAACAACATAGATAAACGGATAATGGGTAAAAACATAAAATCACTAGTGAAATAAGGAAACATTAAGGTTTATTAAATAAATGATGGGTTTCTAAGTGTTTCTTAATTTCCATCCACCATATTTGCTTAAATAGTTTCCTAGATTTTCAATTTGATTTCATCTGTTATTCATCATTTTAAAAGATGCTCAATTTTTGCAACAACGTTTATGTCCTCAATGCAAATATGGTGAAAATTTTTCAATGAGTGTTCTACAATAGGATATGTTTGTACATGATTATGACTGATAACATTCAAAGGCTCTTTTAACATGGCTTGAAATGAGGATATAATTTCTCTAATGTAAGACATACCAGAAGAACATGGAATATAGTAAACACCTTTCTTATGCATAGGATCAATGGAGTCGTCAACAATATCCACCACACCTATCGAGGTGTTCGGAGGAAAAAAAGAAAACTTTATATCCCATTTGCTTAAGATTTTGGCAATATTTTTAGCTATCCCCTTTTTATAAGGAAAGGTCAATCTAGGGCCAATAGTATAGTTTTCTTTTTGTATCCCCTCTTTGTTTTTTCATGTGCTGAGCTTTGTGGATGCTTTCCTTTATTGGTTCTCATGGTAACCATTATTCCGAACCACATCAGGTAGATGTTTGATTTCAAGGCCTAAGTGTTATTTAAATGATATTTTAACAACTCAAGTAGCAGAAGTATTGATGACACTAATATTCTGTGTAGGATTATGGTGAGAGCTAGCATGCAAATATCTATCAATACATGTGTTATTTCAATAAAATTGATGCAATATAGAGCCATCATATTTTTTGGAAACCAATAGGTCTATAAAATGTATTTGACCATTGTCTTCTATTTTCATACTGAATTTGATGTGTTTCAACTGGTTTCTAATATGTTTAAGTAAATCTTCCATCTTACCACCCATTTTTACAAATTGTGTTTGTGTCATCAACATATATGTTGCAATATTTTTGTTTAAGGGGGTTGGTGTTGATAGTTATTCTTTCAAAATGTTCCATGTATAAGTTAGAAACAATAGGATATAAGGGTGATCCCATAGCTACTCCTTCAACTTGCTCATATATATTTCAGTCGAAACCAAAGTATGTATATTTTAGACAAGCTTGTACAAGGTTGTTGTCTCAATATCGATAATATTTTGTATAAATTCAGTTTCTTTATCTATGGTGATATTGGTGAATGGAAGCACTACATCAAAAGTAAGCATATTATCATTCTCTTATAGCTTAATATCTTTGATGCTATCAACAAAGAAACATCAAGTCTTTAATTAATGTAGAAGTATGTCCAACTAGAGGGGTAAGAATATTTGTGAGGTATTTAGCAATATTGTAGATGGCTGAATCAACGGTGTTCATAGTGAGTCTAAGAGGATATACTTCTTTACATATCCAAGGAAGACCATAGATTTGAGGCATGGGGTCTCCACTAGTATTTAGCCTCTTTTTCTAGAAATAAGCAAGGGATAAGGAATTGATTGCATGCTTGACTTCCTTCAAAATTATGTTGTTGTGATATTTTTCAATATTTCTATAGCTACCACTAGTTATAGGAGGTTACATCATTTATTTTGGTAGTCTTTTGTATTTAAAATTCCGATTTCATATAGTTAATCTTCTTTCAAAATTGTATTATCTTTATTGTGTTTGATATTTTTTAAATATTTTATTTCATCATGGTTGATGCTACTTGTAGGTGGTCTAGCCTTCCTTAAATCCATGACAATCTATTTTCTAATTTTATCAGCGCTATAAACATGGATACTTCAGATTGAATCCTTGATACAGAAAATGAGATCTTCATATGGCATAAGTTTTGGTGCTACACCGAAGTTCAATCCCTTCCCTAAAACTTGAGTTGAATGGTCATCTGACTCATTCCTTGGTAATTTAGCCACACTCTTGTTATTTTTATTATACCCTTTCCAATTGATTCTATTTTTTTGTTCATTGTTCCATGTTCCATCCTTCCCCAATTGTCTCTTTTCTAACTCTATGTATTTTTTATTTTTTTTTGTGATCACTATGACAGATATTTCCTCCTTGATGTAGGTTCTAACTTCAATTATTATCCATATCTATCTATTCATTGTGACATAGAGATTCCATATGAAGATCTACAAGTTGTGTAGAGATATGATCCAATGTTGACTGGATCCTTTTAACCTCATGTTTAACCAATTCGTACTGGTGGTCCTGAAAGTCACCAAATTTATTTGAATAAGAAAATGGTTTTTTATCTAGGAGAAATTAGGTATGATATTATTATCATGAGATTGACATCATATAATAAATGTAAAGTATACAATTATTCGAGTCCTTCTCAATTGTAGATTTTTAAACATGTCAGTCTCCAGTAGTATTTTGCTTCCATCAAGGGAATTCAGATAGCATTATTTTTTTTACACAAGTAGAAACTTAGAAAACCTACATTGTTTTGTTGTAAGTCTAATGCTTGTATCCTTTGATTCAAGGCCTGTCATTTGGGATAAACCAACAACAATGTTTGAGGAGGTTGAGAAAGATATATTGAACCGTTTGATATAAATACCAATATATATTCTTATTTATTACCCAAAATATCCTAGGATTACTAGGTCGGTTTGGAATTAAACAAAAATCATAGATAAAGGGATAAAAGGTAAAAACACAACACACCAGTGAAAGGAGAAAAAATTAACGTTTTCTTAAACAAATTGTGGGTTTCCAAGTGTTTCTTAATTTCCATCCATGATCTTTATTTAAGGACTTGCCTAGTTTTTCAATTTTGATTGCTTCCCTTATACATTGTTTAAAAAAAGATGTTAATTTTTGCAACAAAATTTGTGTCCTCAATGAAAATATCCTGCAAAGTTTTTGATGATTTTTTTGCAAGAGATGATCTTTGCATATGACTAGGATTGATATCGGTGCAATGTTCTTTTAAGCTAGCTTGAAATGAGCATCCAGGTTCTACAATGTAAGACATACCACAACAATAAGGAATATAAACTAAACACCTTTTTTTGCACAAGATCAATCAAGTCAATATCCAACATACCTCTCAAGGAGTTAAGACGAGAAAAAACAACATTTATATCATTTTTTCTTAATATTCTGGTAGTATTTTTAGTTTTCCCCTTTATGTAAGGAAATGTGACTCTAGGGAAACAATATAGTCTTAATTATGTTTATCCCCTCTTCATTTTTAGATTTACCTAGATTTGGAAATTCTTGTTTTATTTGGTTTTCATGCTAACCATCATTATTGAACACACCAAGAAGATGTTTGATTTCTGGGTCTAATTGTTCTCTATGTGATATTTTAACAACTCAAGTAGTAAGAATACCGATGACACCAATATTTTTTGTAGGGTGATAATGAGAGATAGCATGAAAATATCTATGAGTATTTTTCCTCTTTTGGTAGACCTAATGGAATACAAATCCATCATCTTTTTTGGAAACCAATGCATCTAGAAAAGGAAATCGACCCGTGTCTTCTATTTCTATAGTGAATTAAATGTGTTCCAACTCGGTGTTAATATGTTTCAAGAAATACTCTAGGTTATCTCTTCCATGTTTCCAAATTTTGTTTGTGTCATCACCATATCTCTTCCAAGATTTTTTTTTAAGAGAAGAAGTGTCTATGGAATTTTTTTTCAAAATGGTCCATCTATAGGTTAGTGAAAATAGGATATAAGAGTGATCCAAAAAATACACCTTCAACTTGATCATAGATATTTCCATAGAAATTATAGTGTGTATTTTAGACAAATTTGTACAAGTTTTTCCATCTTAGGATCAATAATATTTTTTATAACTTCAATAGCTTCATCTACCAGGATCTTGGTGAAAAAATACACTACATTGGAAGTAACCAGAATATCATGTTCTTCTAGCTTAATATATTTGATGTTATCAACAAAATACGTTGAGTCTTTAATGAATGAAGAACTATGCCCAATAAGAGAAGTAAGATCCTTTGTGAGGTATTTAGAAAGATTCAAGTGGGTGAACCAATGGTGTTCCCAATGACTCTAAGAGGGGCCCCTTATTTATGTATCTTAGGAAGACCATAGATTTGAGGCATGGTGCCTCCAATCAGTATTTATATATTTTTCTATTGATCATCAAGGGATGAGGAATTTATTGCATTCTTGATTTCCTTCAAAATTATATTGTTGGGATATTTTTTAATATTTATGTAGCTACCATTGGTTAGAATATGTTTTGTCATTTTTTTTAATAATTTTATTATGTATTGAAAATGACCGTTGCATTTCCTTTATCTGCTTTCAAAGTTGTAATATCCTTACTGCAATTAATATTTTTTGAAGTTTTTAATTCATCATGGTTGATGTTACTTCTGGGTGGTTTGGCCTTCCTTAAATCCAAGAAACACTCTTGTGTGATTTCCTCGGCACTTTAAATATGGATACTTATGATTGATCCTCAATACAATAAATAAGATATTCTTATGCGATACGTTTTGGTTATACAACGAAGTTCAATCCCTTCTCTTATACCTCAATTGAATGTTCATATAACTAATTCCTTGATAATTTAACCACGCTCCTACCATTTTTATTATGCTCTTTCCCATTCATTCCATTTACTTTCTCACCATTGCATCTTCTACCCTTCTTTCATTGTTTATTTTATAACACTACCTTTTCTTATATGTTTCTTTGTGATTGTTATGGGATCTCTTTCCTCCTTGATGGTAGTGCTAGCTTCAAGTATTATCCACAATAGACAGTTCAATGCAACATAGATATTCAGATTAAGAGTTAGAAGTTTTTTATAAATATGATTTACTGTTAAGTGCATGCTTTTAATCTTGTTTTGAACCAATTTTAAACTGGTGTTCTTGAGAATTGCTTGATTTATTTGATGAAAAAAATGGTGTGTTATCATGGAGAAATTAAGAATGATATTATTCTCATGACATTGCTTAAGAAAAATCAAGTTTTCACTTCTTTGATCCCTTTTCAATCGTATATTTTCAAACATGTGATTATCTAGCAGCATTTCCCTTCCATGGAGGGAATCGATAGTTTTGTTCATTTTGTATTTAGGGAAAAAAATAGAAACCCCGAGTTATTTTGTTGTAATCCTAATGCTTTTGTCCTTTGGTGCAAGGAGCTACCAACATAAAATGCTTGAGGAGGTTCGGGAAATGAGTCTCAACCTTGTGACATAAATACCAATTCGTATTCTTATTTATTACTGAAAAATCCCTAGGATCAATAGGTCGACTTGGAATTAGAATGTCCTCATAGATCAACAAATAAAGGTTAAAAACACAAAATCACTCCTGAAAGGAGGAAAAATTAAGATTTTATTAAAAAAATAATGGGTTTCCAAGTGTTGCTTAGTTTCCATCTAACATCTTTGTTTAACTATTTTTCTAGTTTTCCAACTTTGATTGCTTTCTCTATTCATTGTATAAAAACATGGCCAATTTTTCCAACAATGGTTATCTTTGTACACAATTATGATTTATATATGCACAATGCTCTTTTAACTTAGCTTGTAACAAGAATCCAATTTCTCAAATGCAAGACATACCACAAACACAAGGAATAGAGAAAACACTTTTTTTTTACATAAGATCAATGGAGTCTCTGGAAGTAACTAAAATACCTCTTAAGGTGTGAGGAGTATATCCTTTTTCCTCCATATTTTGGAAATATTTTTCATTGTCCCCTTAATATATGGTGACTCTAGGGCTAGTTGTATAGTATTCATTGTGGTAGTCGATGATATCCTAGGTGGAACCAAAATACACAATGAAACATGTAATATCCCTCACTCTTGAATCCTATCATTGTAATCAAATATGAAATGTAAACTCATTTATGTACTAGTATGTGGCATGGATCTCAAGGCCAAGTCCTTGCCAGTGAATGTGGTAGAATTTTATTACCTTGGTCAAACCATGTGTTTATTAATCATGGTGACATCGTATATATAATGTAAATAACAATGATAAAGTAATGACTTAAACCTAGGGGATGAATACGCAAGGAAATGAAATGAAAACGGAAAATAATCCACTAGGGGGAGGGGTTAATGGATAACAAATCCTTAGGAACCCATTAATGATGATTGGGTATTATTATCACTCCTTTTGAAATAAAGAGTTGTTGATGTGCGCCTATTAACCTAAAACTAGTGAAGTATTCATATTGGATCGCTATTCACCTATATGTGTTGCAAGTCAATGCATCATTTACCCAAGATAGAGAATGAGTTAAAATCCACTTATGGGTATGGGAAAATCTATTAACACTATCAATAGTACATGATTGCTACCCCAATGTATTAAGAAATACAATCACTTTCCCTAATTATTTCCAATAGCATAGCTACATGATTTAAAAAGAGTTAAAATGAAAAAAATGTATAATGGGGGATAAAAATAAAAGATAAAAGTGCAATGGCCATAATCGTAATATATAAGAATAGGATGAAGGTCATCTTTTTAAGAATTCTCTAAAAATATTGATATCCCTCCTTAGAATAGTTAAATATAACTTAAGAAGACGATGACATTTTTTCTTATTCGAAGGGGCTTAGAAAAACTAATTTTGGAGGAAGTCAATATGCCATTTGTCAAGGATTTTATTCCATGCTAGATTACTTGACATATATTTTGGAGGGTGATCGACAATTTGTCCAAAAGGGGATTGCATGTGTTGGTTGATATTTTCCTTAAGGCGATATGCCATTTAGAAGTGGGACTTTCTCTGGGTTGGGGGCGATTCCCCATTGTTATTTTTTTTGGATATTGCTTATATGAATATATTTTTTCCTTTGGTTAGCTATTAGGAATTTTTTTTTGAGCCATAAAGGGTTGGGTTCTCCAGAATAGGAGATGGGATCTACAATTAGCTACTAAGATGACATTTTTAAGAATATATGCCAATTGTCAAGGATTTTATTCCATTCTAGATTACTTGACATGAACATCAAAATAACATCATATGCAATGGGAGTTATTACCATTAATGCTAGGTTAAAATTCAAGATATTACAAACAATTTAAGAAGAGATTTATTCCATGAGGTACACCCTTTTATAAGTAGATACATTCTACAGTAGCAAGGTATGCAGTTAGTCATGAGGAGATCACTCTTAAAAAGAAAAGAGACAAATAAAATATTCGATAAGAATGCATATTTTTTATGTGGAGGAGAACCCAACCCTTCATTAGAGGAAATTTCAACTCAAAATGGGCCTTTTAACTTTAACTCAAATTCCATGTCAACATGTGTTAGCCAATGAAATTGATTTAAATTTAAAATACCGTATAGGTCTTAAACACTTTTTAAATATAAATTTGGGGACAGCTATCATAAAAAAACTCCCTTTTTTGTTTGTATTTTCGACATGTCTTCCCATGTTTTTACTCAAATTTCGATCAGGAGAGCTCATTGGATGTGGAATTAAATTCCACATCCAAGGAGTACCCACATGGAATAGTTTTGATGGACCCCTCTACCCAAAAAAAAAAGAAATACTTGAAAAAACGTGATGATGACATCATCATCACGTTTGTTTCAGGTATTTCTTGTTTTTGGGGTAGCAAGGTACGTCAAAACTATGCCAAGTGGGTACTCGTTGGATGCAAAATTAAATTCCACATCCAATGAGATCTCCCGATCAAAATTTGAGTAAAAACACGGGGAGATATGTCGAAATTACAAACAAAAAAATAAATTTTTCTTTTCTTCCTTCAAAATTAATAAATATTGTTTATCATTTTAACTATTATTTTATTAATTTTTTTTAGGAGGCCCATTTTGAGGTGCAATTTCCTCTAATGTATGCCTAAAAAAAATACTTAATAACTAACGAAAGGAAAAAATATATTCATATAAGCAATATCCAAAAGAAAAATAAACAATGGGGGAATCACCCCCAACCAAGAGAAAGCCCCACTTCTAAATGGAATATCGCCTTAAGGAAAATATCAACCAACACATGCCATTTTTAAGAAAAACTCATTTTGGAGGAATTCAATATGCCATTTGTCAAGGATTTTATTCCATGCTAGATTACTTGACATATATTTTGGAGTGCGATCGACAATATGTCCAAAAGGGGATTGAATGTGTTGGTTGGTATTTTCCTTAAGGTGATATGCCATTTAGAAGTGGGGATTTCTCTTGGTTGGGGACAATTCCCCATTGTTTATTTTTCTTTTGGATATTGCTTATATGAATATATTTTTTGCTTTGGTTAGCTATTAGGTATTTTTTTTGAGGCATAAAGGGTTGGGTTCTCTATAATAGGAGATGGGATCTACAATTAGCTACTAAGTCTTGTTTTGATAAAGAGTGATCTTCCATGTTCTCTATTTTTGGCATTGTGACTAGATTTTGGAAGATTTTAGCCAAATTTTTTCACTGTGTTTTTATTATTTTTATGGCCTTACTTGAAAAGTGATTTTCCGTAGACTTATTTTATATATATTTTGGCAGGTTTTGTGATTGTAGAGTTTAAACTGTTTGTGGAGAGTAATCTCCTCCACATAAAAAATATGCATTCTTATCAAAGATTTTATTTGTCTCTTTTCTTTTTAAGAGTGATCTCCTCGTGACTAACTACATACCTTTCTACTGTAGAATGTATCTACTCATAAAAGACTTTACCTCATGGAATCAATCTCTTCTTAAATTGTTTGTAATATCCCAAATTTTGACCTAGATTTAATGGTCATAAATCCCATTGCATATGATGTTACTTTGATGTTTATGTTTTGTATAGTTGGCATAATGCCCCACTACACCTGTGTATGATGATTTCTTAGATATATTGGGTGTAAGCCAAATGCATATGCTTGTTTAGCATGTATGTGATTTTATCTATTAGGCATGGACCCTCAAAGACAAAGATTATTGTCGTAGTATGATGTGTTGGATATATTAAGTGATATAACTTAAAGTGCATATATTGAGATGATTATTGTTATAGAATGTGAAGAATATTGAGGGCAGTTATATCTCCCATAATATTCACTTTCACTATTATTTTTTGCCGACATGTTAGTAACGTTACATCACGTTACAATCATAATATTCACTTTCACTATTATTTTTTGTCCATATGTTAGTAACTTTACATCACGTGACAAGATCTCCTCCATAATATTCACTTTCACTATTATTTTTTGCCGACATGTTAGTAACGTTACATCACGTTACATCACATGACAAGATCTCCCCCATAATATTCACTTTCACTATTATTTTTTGCCGACATGTTAGTAACGTTACATCACGTTACATCACATGACAAGATCTCCCCCATACTGGGCTGTAGAGCGCCTCTCGGTGCAATAAACATTTAAACCTAAAATAGTCAAATTAGGAACTAGTAAAAGAGTTCCTAAGATTAATTATAATAATTTATTAACTTCACATAAATCATATAAATATTATTTTCAAGAAGATAATGGATTCTTGATCTAACTAATGTTTGGAAAAAACTTCCTTTTTCCTAAAGATTGTATATAAAGACCGAAGCCTAGGAAAGTCTTGGGGATCCCAAATCTAATCAAATCATTATTCCTAATATTTTTGGAGAGCATTTCCAAAAGAAAAGCAGTTTGGTATAGAACCTGATATTCTAGATAGGAGAAGCCTTACCTTTAGGATATCTAGACTACTTTCATGTTGGAACTAGCTTGGGGGCATCCGAACTAAAACGAAGAAAGTTGTAGTTCCCAATTTATTCGCTTAACAAATATCAATAGATTTGAGGTCAGAACTAGCTAAGTATTCATTAATTTTGTGTGTTTAAGTGTGGAGGTTTACTAGCCATGAATATATTGAAAGTTGCAAGTATGAGGTTTTTACCTTCTCTAGTCCTTATATATTTTTACTAAGTATTATTTATGCTCTTGGTTAAAAATATTCATATTGAATACATGCTTCAAATAGATTTCCATTTGTTTAAATCATCAATATAGTCTGAAATATTTTAGAAAATATTTAGGGTTATTTTTTATATTGCAGGCTATTCTACTTTGTCTAGATTTAAAACTTAGCTTTAAATTCCTAGATAAGTTTAATTGTTGAAATACTCTTAGATTTATATTTAAATAGTTACAATTAGATATTAAAATCCTAATCTCTCTATAGACTAATTACACCAGATATTTATAATCTTAAACAAGTAAGCATAAAATTAAACAAACTCATTCTTATTCCTTAAAAACTCAACATTATATAAAATATGCACCAAAACATTAAAATAAAATAGTTATATTCATAAATAACTAGACCAAAAATTGAATCTTTCAACTCATTAATTCAAACCTTCGACATAAATCCAAACACTGGTAGATTTCATATTGCCAGCTAATGCATTTGTTTTGAAAATATAAATGCTCATAAACATGAATACTTAAAACCAAAACAAACATTTAATAAAACACTACAACCATTATCATAAAAACACACTTATCAAATTTACCCAAAGCATGAAGGCCGATAGCCTAAACCAAGATTTACAAATAATACTAATAAGATATAACCACACACCAAATCTTTATCTCACCCAACTCAACCATCGAAACCTATAAAGGATTAGTTGCAGACCTTTATTTCATTTCTTTAATTACCAACAAAATGCTATCAGCAAAATGGATATACCCATTTACAAAATTTGATAGAACTTAAAAATAGAGTTATTCCGAATGCATTGTGTTAGCGTAACTCTATTAAACATTACATAAGAATCATGTAAAAGAAACATGGGTTTACAACCCTCAAACCACAAGACCAATTTATTTTCATCCTAGGATCTAATCCTATATGCCTCAAACAATAAGTTAACACATTACGAACTATATCAACCACAAAGGGTTTCTCCTTACATGCTTCCCGTAATATTTTATTTGAATAAGAATTGTATATCAAATGACGGAATAGAGCTACACACATTCCCTATACCATCACATGCATATTTCTGATCTAAACATTAAAAAATGAAATTAACATACACAGGTTGTGTATCAAGGTTAGAGTCAAGCTATATGCTTACGACCTCCAACCAATCCAAGAAATATTATTAAATAAAACCACACGTTGCTACCTTAAGTATATTTTACACAGCTACATCATCAAATGTGCCATTGTAGAGAAATGACCCTGTAAAATTGAAAACACATACACCATTTGAAAACACAAAGTCATTTAAATAAACAGAGTTTCTTACATTTAAACCAAACTAAGAACCTAATCCATTTCCATATCAAAGGATGAACTTATATACATATACAAATAGTTTATTAAACAGTCAAACATATCGAAATTTACATTGGGAGAGCCATGAAAAGCTTGCACGGCCGCGTATATCAAATGCCAAATGATTTAAATAAAACCCTAAAACCTCAAAATGGCTCAACAATACATTTCCCCACACCCAAGCTCGAACCCTCTGCTAAAACCACATAGCAAGTGTAAAGGCCATTGCAAAATAGGGGCTTACTTGAAGTCTGGTTGCGCAAGCAGCCTACAACACTCCCATCGAGCAACGCAGAGTACCCACGCTCGTCTCACTTGCACAAACCATAACGAATTTATTATAAGTATGCATTATCCAAAACTACAAACCAAAAAACAATACAAAGGTGCAAGCCAATGGTAACACATACCTATCAAGGGAGCATAGAATCTTGCTAGTTGCGTAGCATGAGAAGTGCAGATCTCATGTGGAGTGTGAGACCACCATCTCCACCACAACGAAAACAAAATGAATGAAAACAAAACCCTACTACAATGCTTGAGGCATTATGCACACATTTCCCAAGGCTCATTTATTACGCCAATTTTTCCACCACTATCATGCATATTGAAACCCACTATGATATAGTTTTGATTCATGTTGTTTGCACCATCGTATAAAAACCCCAACAGCCTAAGTTTTAAACCCTCCATAATGTCACTATTGAAAATTTGATCCATAGTTTCGATGGCCTAAGTTTATGCCATAAATATAAACCCTTCACACCATAAGTGCAAGCATATAAAGAGTTTCATCGAAAGGTTTTAAAACCTTAGCAAATAGTTTACAAACATGCATACATATCATTCATAACCCCTTCTTACAATAGGAATAACATTATAGTTTGTGTTTAGTACTTTGGTCCTCTTTTAACACATTTATGCATAGGAACAATGTAGTTTAGGTATAGTTTGCTATAAGATATAGGACATTTTGTTGTCACAATTGTAATACTGAGTTCACCAACGAAATCACCTCCATAAGAAAATAAATACATGCATTAGCTCATGCAAAACTTAGTAAACCCCATAGCAATAGGAATCCTTACCTTTCTAAGTGGACCATAAAGGGATAGGACCCCACCAGTCCACCTCTTGAAATACATAGGTAAGTCATCCTCTTTATAAATAAAACCATAGACATAATTAAGGACACGTAAACAAAATTAGAATGTAAAACAAATAAGTGTTGACAAATGTCAGCAACTTATAGAGAGGAAAAGTAAACTTATAAACATGTCGAATCCATAGAACAATTCATGTAAGACAATGTAATCTTACATGATACACATATAGGAAAAGTAGCCTATAGAACTTAGGTTCAGTTTTACCAATACTTTTTATTCCACGGAAATTTTAAAGATGTCCTTGAAATTTAGTATTTTATTAGCGTACGGATTTTATTTATTTATTTATGAATTTTAGGGACATTAAATTGTTACTATAAATAGAGGATGGAAAGATCCATGTTTCCATTGTCTTGTCTTAGTGTGAGTTTCCAGCGCAAGAGTTTGATACAATTAGATTTTTTTCTCTTTCTATTCTGAGGAGGAGAGAGGGACGAATCCCATTGAGCTTAGCCTAGTACATTTTGTTTGTGATTTATGAATGGTTTATTTGAAACAAGGTAGAAGAGCACCAATTTTAAAGAGATCCATTTTCCAATATTTTTACTCTATCCTTATTATATGAGAATGATGGTAAGAGAGAAGTAGATATCCACTCTCAAACCTATACTCCCCTTGCTTGATTATCTAGGATGTATTCGAGATGACAACCATGAACTTCTGGTTGATTTAGTTTTTATGGAAAACAATGATGTCTAAATATTATTTTTGAGTCCTTTCTCTATGTTTTTATGTATTTCTCATCAGGCTTGGTGATCTCTCAAATAGATCCGACCCTAGGATTAGTAGTTGTCTTTTATCGAGGACAAGGTACATGGGAAATATCTACTTATGAAGAATCTATCCCAACCATGTGGGCTATATATATTATCCTTCAAGTTGATATTGTGAGAACTAGGGAGACCTTCCTTACGGAGTGATTCAAACTAACTCTGGTTGTTGTGTATTACAATGCTTACAACTTTGTGTTTATTATTAATGCCAAGGGATATAGGGAGACCTCCAGTGAGATACCAATCCTTGGATGCAATTTAAACATTACAGGTGTGATTTGATGTGTTTATGATATTCAATCTAGTGAATACTCTTTCCACCTTAACAAGGTACATGGGAGTTACCTAGAGAAGTCAATCCCTAATTGTATATTTAACTAAGATTGAGAGCATAATGGTACAATATCCATATGTAGAGCCAATATCCTTCATATTGTAGTTAAATTGTTAATGGGAATTGAGTTATAAATCATTAAACTCTTTCATTATAATTGTTATTTAAAATAAATTATTGTCACTGAGGTTTAAGTTTGGTCCATGGAAGACTCAAGCTAGTTAGCATAAAACCCAATTTGTTGGGAAGAACATAAGTCGAGACAATGAGTTGAATTATGATATTCTAAAGTATTAGATAATATTGTTAATATTATTTTAAGAAATAAATGTTAGATTCAAAGCAAGTATAATTGTTGTGTCTTGGTTTATGATCGTTCAATTTCCAAGCTAGTAGTAGTCTTGGGTTCTACGTCCATCTCATGATTGGGAAACCCTATTACACTAAGAATACCCATAAGTTTGAGAAACCATGTTTTTCCCTAGTGGATTGATTTCTTAGCTCAAGGTGGCAGCCGTGTTGAGAGATTAAATAACAAAGTTGGCGTATGGATGGGTGGAACATTGCAGCCAAATATTGAGTTTCCTAAAGAAACACTTACATATACATAATTTTATATATTAATCTTGCTATTTTTTTATTTGGTTATTTCTAACCATTTGTAATAGAAAGCATACATATTTATGATTAATTAGTTAATGGTAGCATACAAACAATGTTTATGCTAGGGAAGAAATGTGTAATGGGTTTCTCATGCTCTAAGAAATATGACACTAAACGTAACATGTATGTAACTACATTCTTAGGGTAAGGAATTAGTGTTTGTGATTTAATGGTATAAGTTGACTATTCGTGAGATTTAACTATGGTTAAGATGGAAATGTATGACTAGCATATAAGGTGAATGCATCTATCTTGTAGAGAATATACGTATGTGAATTAATATATCCATATAAATAGTTGGATTTTCTAAATAATGGAAGAACCATGCTATTGAGTAGTTATTATTTCAAGAAATCTTATAATATATTAGATAGGGATTGAAGCTAGGTCCTTATGGCGTTGTTGAAATGTAGAATCGAAGTGAATTGACTTGAAGGAAACGTAACTGATTAGGTGTTGTGAGTCTACTTGGTTAAATGCTTTAAATGTGTTAAAATATTTTGTTACATCATGATTGTGATGCTAATGTATTAATGGTTATGGTTCATCTTATTAAGAGTTCACTAAAGGGAAAATTTCACACCCTATGCCCCAACTAGTACTGATGGTGTCGGGTATGTAACAAAACTCACCTTTAATTACAGATAAGGATTCCTTTAACATATTTTTCTTTCCCACATTTTAGTATGTTACTATGGCCATTATTTTATAAGGATGGCAAGAATTTAAGAAGAAGAAAGCGAAAAAGATAAACATTGAATATTATTTGTAAAAGGTAGAAGTGAAGTGTACATCTCTAATGTAATTTTATCTTGTACATGCATGTTATATCTCTACTCATGTAAGTGTAGGTAGTTTGTACCTGTACTTTCTTGTAAGTGTAGTTTGTACATATACTTTCTAATATGTGTATTGTGCTTTGAGCACCTAAAAATGTTATATCATCCTTTAATGGAATAGGAGTTCAATTTTTTTCATGGAACATATGCAAAGACACGCCTATGCATACTCTAAAAAACAAATGATTCTTAACATTAGAGTTCTAAAAAGGAACAATCACTAACATTACAATGGTGATGGAATAAACAGTTTGATGATGAAATTGTATCGTTGACTATGTGAAATCAATGCTTATGAATAACATGATATAGAATCTTGCAAACCTTGACGTTTATCTTATGATGTATTCCCAACAAATCCATAGTATTGTTGTGATGTTTAATTATATCAATTATTCTTTCAATGTTTAGTTTATAATGAATTTTGATCTCCACAAAACCTACATTCCCATATATTCTTCATCATCAGTTTCATTGCATGTTTTCATTATGGGTGTGGTTTCTTACTGTAAGTTTTTAATCGATATTTACGTCTCCTATGGAGAAGGTGAGGGTGTCTCTTCAGGTCCATGGAGTTTCTCCTGTTCGCTAAGGTTTTTATGGCTCTCCCACCTGGACCACAAGGCTCTCCTGCTGAGGGGACAAGGTTGTTTCTTCTCACCGGGGATTTTATGGATTTCTCATCGAGAAGTTCCATGATAATGGGTAAAGAAAATTGTCATTAAAATAACCACTTAATTTTTTCATGATGACATTTATCGACTAAAACTTAAGTGGATGCATTACTAAATATTATTATTCATTCACTCAGACTATTATGTAGGTGTTCATGATTACTCTTTGAATATTATTCTCACGGGGAATGAATGTTGCTAGAAGGGAGATCAATTGAACTAGTTTTTTGTGGTTCTATTAAATATTTAGAGAAATGACACAAAATTGAATTGTTATGACATCGATAGAGTGTAACATGTTGACTATATCATGCCATGAAAGACAAATTTCAAATGGATAAAAGTATCATGAAGATATAAAAGATGAAAGATGCTTGAGATCCAGTGGCAATTAGGGTTTTCAAGTTAGCACCATGCCCAAAAATTAGGGCACTAAACATGTCGATGCATGGAGATCATAAATTTGAATCACTAGAAAGTCACAATCTTTGTGTTGAAGGGGGAGAGAATATCTAAGCCAACTGCTCCTACACCAGATGGTACTACCCATGGCACCTTATCTTTAGTATGATAATGCACATGGTTCCTTATCTTTGAAGAACAAAGAATGTACATGTCAACACCATGAATGAAGAACAATAAAATAAGTGTATACAATGGAAGGTTGCAAGGGAAATGGTAAACATCTATTCTAACTAACTACACACATATTAATGATGGGAAAAAGATAATAAAGAATAAGAGAGGCATATCCTAATATAAGGGAAAGGGATTCTCCTTGTTTCGTATCTATATTGTTCTTGAAATCATTTCATTCTAGGATTTTCACTAGTGTTGAAATTGATACATTAAAGCATTTTACATTATAGATGGTCCATATCATTTTTTGTTAAAAAAATGTCTATCCTTAAAAATTGGTTTCTATCTTCTAATATGGGTAACTTCTTGCAAATAATTGTATCAATTATCCAAAAAGATTACTTTGATTACTTAAATTAATTTGCTTTTTTTCTTAATAAAAGAATGTGAGAATCTTACCATAATTAGAAATTATAGTTTATCACTTCAATTTCTTTGTATTTCTAATATCACTTACTCTACCAAAACATAAATAATACAATTAACATTTTCTGATGCTCTAACTATTGCATAATTACAATTTCTAATTTATTAATCATAATTCATTTTTAATACTACAATTTCTGTGACTACTTACTTTAGTATTTATATTTTATTAATTTTTCATTAAAATATAAAGTTATAATGCTCAATATTGTTATCATGATCATAAATTATATTTAAATATCAAATAGATCATTAGTGTTTTCTATATATACACAACAAACTATTTTGAAAAAAAAATAAAATTAAAACCATTAGAATCATCATTTCTTAATACACATTTAAAGAATTTTCTCATCACATATTTTCCTTAACTTTAAATTTTAAAAATTAAAAGAATTAATAATCATTTTTTCCTCGGATCGAGTTAATAATCATTTATTAACCCACATTTAAATAATATTTTCATCTTATATTTTCTTTAACTTTTTATAGAAATACGTTTCTTTTATAATATAAAGAAAATAAACATTTCAATCAAAGCTTGACGATGTTGATAAGTTTGAAGTAAATCGTCACCTGATAATTTCCAACTTCTACCCAATGTCCCTCATCCGTGTGCTAATGGAAAATGTTCTTATTACCCCTTAAGAAATAATAGATCCAATATATAAATGTAAGGATTTTAACTAATTTTTAAGAAATAATAGATCCGATATAGAAATAACGATTTCAACTAATTTGTAATATGAAACAATGCATATAAACATTACCATAACAAATTAATGTTCAAAATATAATATTCGAAATATTTCTATCATTCCATCTAAAAAAGGGTCAAGGTATAAAGGAAATGAGTGGGAGTGAATGGTGTTGTGAATTTAGTATATATATCATTTTATCACAATTTAATATCTCTTAGAGGTTGCCACTAAAGGAAACAATTTAATATCTCTTATATAACAATGATTAATTTTTATATAATAAAAAAAGTACTATAGATGTTGGAAGTGGTTGAGTTCTTAGTATTAAATAAACTTTAGGATTTGCAAAATTTTTATATATGATTGAATAGGTAATAAGTTTTTATATAACTAGATACACAAACAAAAGACTATAAAGTTCATTTTCAAAATTCTATTAATTAGAATCTCTATTTTATGTGGTAACACCATTGGCTCAGATAATTATATTAATTGGTATCGCATCATAAAAGCTTGCAAAGGAAATTTTGTTTTACATTTTTCCTATACTACAATTCATTTCTTCAAATGCACAACAATTGTGAGGCATAATTCTCAATATATTAATTCATTGTATCATTTTATCTTGATCTCTATGCCTTCTTTCAAGACCTACGCATTCATGTGTTAACTTGTTGTAGTATTTTTCTCTTCATGTATATGACTTCATTTAGGGAATGCTCCTTATTAGATCACTACCTAGTAATCACTAGTATTATCTAATAAAAGATTCAAAGCATGTTCTAACATATCATCTACTACATTACCTTCCTAAGTAGTCTCCTTTCCTTTTCCTTGTTTCTTTAAAAATAAGCAATGTTTCTTCTAATGTCCTTCATTCTTAAAATTCCATCACTCTATCTTTCCATGTTTGGATTTGGATCTACCCTTACTAGACTTCCCAGGATTACTTAGGATATTTTCTCTCTCCCTTTGTCTTCATATGCTCTCCATGGTCAATTCATTACTTAATGTATCACTTGTGGATTTCTACCACATTTCTTTGCTAAGAATAACACCAACAACATCATCAAATTTCAAAGTGTTTGAACAAGAGACAATGTTACTTACAACCATGACCAAGCCATTCCAACTTTCTGACATTGAGCACAATATTATAAGATCCCTCTTCTCATCATTGATTTTGAATCTTACTAAATATAGTTGATTAGTAACCGCATTGAATTCATTTAATTGGTGAGCAAGAAACCAGCCTTATCACATCTTCATATTAAACAAATCATACATTAAAAATACCTTGTTAGAGGCCAAGTGTTTTTTCATACAATTTATCTAATGCATTCATTAGATCAGTTGTTGTCTTTTGTTTCGAAATATTGAAAACTACTAATGAAATTAGGCACAATTGTATTGTTCCTAGTGCATTTCTATCAAGAACCTACCATTATTCATTCTTCATAGATACCGACTTACTTCCTTTTCCACCTAACAATAGTAACATATCCTTTCTATATAGATTGTTCTCCATTAGCATATTCCATAACATGTAGTTTTAGTCGTTAAATTTCTTGACTTTAATCTTTCCTTATTTTTCCATTTCTCCCACTAGAACGAGGAACCCTACTTTCCTACGAGTTTATGCACCCAACGGTACTGTAAACATAAAAGACACTAAATTTTCGTGCTATAAAACTTATATACGTAATAGTCACATGCATAACAAATGCATAAGAGATATAAACATATGTTACATATGGAGTGGTTAAATTCATTCTTATAACAAATGTTTAACAAATAAAGTCATTAAGAAAATGTATAGTACAAAATGTGTTGTTAAACATTATATCACCATTCATACATGTCCCATGGTTAGGCCATGGTATTTGTAATACTAACCCAAGCTAGCTCAACTTCAACATAATCAATTAAACTACTTTGCCTAAGCAAAATCAACTTGTGGTTTTTAAAACCATAATACCACTCAATGCAAGATGCTAAACCATGATTGAGAACATGGTATTGCTTATAATTCACTTATTAGAAAGAACATGACCTAATCATTTACTGTGTAGAAAATAACCTATTTGAATCATTATCTTAAACATTTTATTTAACTCTTTTAAGAACTATTTTCACACAATTACAAAATTAAGTGGTACTAAGTACTTTGAGGTAATAATTGTTTTAATGGCCACTTTATTCCATCTATATAAAAAAGAAGGTATTTGAAACTCTTTGAAACAAGTTTCTTAAAACGATCATAAACGTTTCATTTTCAAACCCAAAAAATAACAATTTTTACATTAGGATTAGACTTAATAAATGAATTAGCATTCATAAATTTTCTAAGTATTGTTGAAGAATTAAACTTGCACATTTCGTACAAGGAATTCAACCAAGTAAAACATGAATTCATTATGTATATCTAACTCATAATTTAAAACAAGAAAACATCGAAATTATTTACCATTCATCAAATAACAACAATGGTAATTCAAAACCTCATTCATTGAGATATTAATAACATCATTTCAGGGAATTGATACTTATATATAAAAATACTTCAAATATTCAATTGGCTACATGTGAGGCATGCTCTTCCCAACCATAGTTATAATGTGATCCAATTTTCTCAACCGATCTACCACCCATGAGTTGAAACCAAGTCATTCATCAGGAAGCACTCAAGATTTCAACTAGATTAAACATGGCACTCACCCATTACCATGAAAACAATATATTTTTGTGGAATAAACCTGCACATAGCCACAACCTCTATCATCCATAAGAAATTTGACAGGTTTTAATATTTCTAGGTTCCTTGGTTCAGTCCATATCTCATACGAGTCCCATTTATCAGAGCCCTCCTCCCAATTTCGTATGGTAAGAATGAAGAAATAATGAGGAGATGTGGATTTCCTTCAATCCTTACATTTTTTTGCATGGAAATTCATATCCACGTGAGCTCTCCTAGAAGCGACCTGCCACTTAAAAAATTTTAGTTCCTCACCTAAGAACCCACTTAAGTTCTAATCTATGATCATTATTTAAACATAAAAAAGTCACTTTTGTCTTGTAAGGCTAGGTTCATATAACTTGGCTCATGAGTCCTTTCTAGGACTTCCTAATCCTACTAGTGAATGATCTAGTTCTCCATCTATTTTCAAATTTTTTCCTCTTATGCATCCATCTATATATATTATTAATATTTAAGTGTAGTAAGTTTCTCCTCAAAATGGGCCTCCTAAAGAGATTAATAAAATAATAGTTAAAATAAAAAAATAATATTTATTAATTTTGAAGGAAGAAAAAAAAAACACTTTTTTTGTTTGTATTTTTGAAATATCTCCCCATTTTTTTACTCAAATTTCAATCGGGAGAGCTCGCTGGATGCGGAATTAAACTATATATATTATTAATATTTAAGTGTCATAAATTTCCCCTCAAAATGGGCCTCCTAAAAAAATTAATAAAATAATAGTTAAAATAATAAAATAATATTTATTAATTTTGAAGGAAGAAACGAAAAAAACACTTTTTTTGTTTGTATTTTTGAAATATCTCCCCGTTTTTTTACTCAAATTTCAATCAGGAGATATCGTTGGATGCGGAATTAAATTCCGCATCCAACGAGCTCTCCAGATCAAAATTTGACTAAAAACACGAGGATATATGTCAAAAATACAAACAAAAAAAGTAGTTTCTTTTATGATACCTATCCCCAAATTTATATTAAAAAGGTGTTTAATACCTATACAGTATTTCAAATTTAAATAAATTTCATTGGCTAACACATGATGACATGGAATTTGAGTTAAAGTTAAAATGCCCATTTTGAGTTGAAATTTCCTCTAACAATCACATTGAACATTATCATATAGGCAATTTAATAGTAATCATGACAAGGGAAATTTTGGGTGTGTTACACTTTGGTGTGATACCAATGTTAGAAAAATAAGATCATAGAATGACATTATAAAACAAGATGTAGAAATAAAAAACATAAAAACAATATAAGAGAGACATGAATTATATGTGATTCTCCCAATATGGGCCACATCCATAAATAAATTTCTAGTCCTTTATATTATGCCATCCAAAAAATTGAAGGGATAGAACCTACAACACATACGTTGCAACTTCCTTGTCACTCTCTGCACCCCTCCCCCCTCACTAAAGAGGTGTGTACAATTCACCTGTAAAGTATATAAAACTAGGTTACAAGAATGGTTGAAAAATGAACTTTGAAATAGGATTATTAGGCTCCATGACCAACAACCCAAATCATGGACACAAGCCATTTAGTTGGTTTTCTCTTCTTTGTGAGACCATTGCAAATTATTACACATTGATAACTACAAAGCTTTATCGCCTTGGTACAAAATGAATTATAAACTAAGTATTGAGGGTTTCTTGTATATCTTCTAGATAAAATAAGGTCCTCATATAACCATAGACAATTAGGGTTATATTTATTGCTTGAGATAATATCTTGTTTAGTTGTTATTCTAGAATTAAAGTCTCCAAGAAAGAGGATATTTCCTTTGTTTCTTAGGTTTTAAATATCGTGTTCCAAGTCATTGTAAGGGCCATTTTTATCTAGATTGTTAGTATAATTAATAAATGCAAAGTAGCAGATTGCTATATAAATATTAGCATTGATATATGGAATCCACATCCACGTGTACTAATTTAAAGGATATTTCTTATGAATCCTAATATGAGAAACAATGTTATTCTTTATGTAATAAGTGATGCCTTCAATCTATCTATGGTAGGATCTTTTATTCCACATCAACCATAAGACAAACCCTTCTATGTTAGGGACCTTATATTCTTCATGATTCCATGTTTCAATAAGAAATATAACATCAATTTCACTCAAAATCCAACTTAACATGTGACCCTTACTCCATGGAAATCAAGGACAATTTCAAGAGAGGATGAGGAATATTCAAATTTTCTATTTATTATTATTGTTTTGGTCTATGTCTCTAATAATAAATTTTGTATTCTATATCATTTCCCATTTTCATTGCTTTCTATCTTCTTTTACCTTTTGAAATTCCTTTCTTAGTTCAACTTGAACTTTTGGAACGATATATTCCTTTATAAATATTTCGAGCCCATTTAGACTTGTCATTTTACTGAGTATTCCATATTTATGGTCATTGGATCTCACCTTAACACAAGTTTACTTATATGTGTACTTGATTATTTTCCTTAACCTATGTGCTTATATCAAACAAGTTGTTTCAATTTGTATTTTTTCTTGTATATTTTCCTTGAATAGTGATGACATATCCTTTTCTTTATCCTCTTAATTCAAATCAATTTTTTTGACGTTCAATGATCTTTTTCTACACTCATGGTCTAACTCTATTAACTTATCCATTTCCTCCTTGGTAAATTTGATATCTAATTTACCCTCTTATCTATTTAGGGCCAAATTGCTATTTAGTTTTTCTTCTAACTCTTTAATCTTGTTCTTCATATTATGCTTTTCTATAGTATCAACATGTCCTTCTTATGTTGATTATTTCTTTTATTTTATTTACCTTTCTAATTGTTGCAATCACATCTACAATTTATCCAACTTATTTTCCTACCCAGTTATTTTAATGTCTATATATTTTTTAATCTTGTATTCAAATGATCCACAATTACTATCAAACATTTCCTCTAGTTTTATTATAATTTTAAAATTTCTTCTTTTTAATCTAAAGATTTTATATATTCACAAAGGCTATCTAAGGTTACCTTTCCAGGTCTACCCTCTAATATGTTTTTGGCAATTGTGGTGACTTCTTCATACTAAAATAAATAAATGTAGAGGAATTATAATCCACAATGAAAGAAATATATTGTTCCCTTTGTTAGTTCAAGATCAAGATCAAGATCATTTATTAGGGTTTCAAAAATATGTCATGAAAATTCCCAATGATAATACCTTAGTGAAAAACCTCAACTTATTTAGTGAAAAGGCCAAGCGAAAACAACTTTTAAATAATAATAAATAAAATACAGAGAAAATAAGTTAGAACCAATGTTGGGAGAAGCGACTTGTGAGGAATTCTATGGAAGTGGTTTGGGCAAAATGTACAATGAAAATGCCTTGTGATAATAATACCCTATGAAAAGTCTTTGTAAATACAAGTGTTATCTCTAGGGTTGTTCCTAGTGTGTATTTTTAAATTTTTGATTACCCTTGGCTTTTATTGTTTTAATTTTTCTGTGTTTTATATTTTATGTTTGATTTCTCATCATTAGGGTTCCTTTTGTTACATTAAATCATCAAAGTCTCTACTCATTGATTATGAACCTATGAATCTGCAAAAGAGCATGTGGTACAGGGTGAAATTCTTACCACTGGCAGCATTGGCCCAAACTGGTAGTATTTTAATGACAGAATATTCAAATGTGACTATGGCTCCTGGCCTTGGCAGCTTTTGGGAAGGATGCTGGACAAATTGTAAACACCTTTGTATAGCATAAAGTCTTTGCAGCTTCAACAGGTTCTAGCTTTGAATGAAATATAATGATGATTTGTTTCTGTCTTACATGAGCTGTTTCTTTGATAATTCTTTTACATCTATGGTCATTCATAATCCATTATTGTAATTCTTGTTAAAAGAAACAGTTATCTTTATTATTCATACACAGTCACAGTTTCACTTTATGTTATCAGGATCATAGAATCCTTTGTATTGAATGTTGTTCTGTATGTTTATGTTATCTGATCTTTATGGTTTTCTTTCCATCCCTCACTGTTTTACCAGCCTGTCATACACTCTACTTTTCTTGTGAATACTTGTATCCAATTCTATGTGACATATACCAGCTGTATATATCTATGATATTATGATCTCATACCTGAAAAACTGTACAAACATATGATATCAGCCTAATACCCTATAGTACTGTGAGAATATATTAGTTACCAGCTTTTATTGTGAGTTTGATTTCATTTGATTTGATTGTTTTCAAACTAAGATTTCCTTAAGCTTGGATCCCGTAGTCTAGGTCCAACTTTAGGGATAACATCTTCTGGCGCCGTTGCCGGGGACGGAGGAGTGAAGATAATCTTCCCCAGGAAAGAATGACAAAGATCAGATCCAGCTCTTGATGGTGAACAGGAGCAGGGCGTTAGTTAGACTACAGATTTATTCACCGGGCAACTCCATATTTGAAGAATCCAGATGATGATGATTTCATTTGAATGATGAGGACTGCTGATCCGGCTTCTATTGTTTCAAGGTATGCATGTCTTGATTTTGCAGAACTTCCTGGTTTTCCGAATCGTCTTCCTTCGGATGAATATTTATTGAGCAATGGTCCTAAATTCAATGGAGAAGATCTGCGTTTAGCTGTGGACCACATAACTCATTTTTGTGACTTTGCAGAGTTACTCAGAGTTAAACATGAAGATGTCTTCATTAGATTATTCTATGATTCATTACAGGGTAAGTGTAAAAGTTGGGTTGAAAATTTGCCTGTTGGGTCAATTAGATCATTACCAAGTTTTTGGCTTATATTTCTAAAGAGATGGATGGGAAAGACAAAATCTAGGGCAGATTCTCTTTCCATTAAAGATTTTGAGGAATGGAGTGATATGTATACTGATGAGGAACAAGAGGAATGTTTTTCTTCCATTTTGTCTTATTATCTAAATTCAACCTCATGTAACTCTGAATCTAAAGTCATCTTTTTAAAAGAATTTGCTGCACACATTGAGAAAGGGATTGAAGCCGTAGAGGTCAAAATACAGGATTTCTCCTTTCATAGCCCTTTTGAGCTGTCTTTTGATATCAGGATTGAGAATAAGGATGGGTTTGATAATCCAAAGCTGAGAAAATGGTATGACCCAGTATCTAATTACATCAAGGAATTTATTGAGTCAAGGTTTCAGTATACATTTTATGATAAATCCGAAAATCAAAATTGCAGACAATTGATGATGGTTGTTCCTGTTTTCATTTTGCTAATCCACAGATCAAGACTTTCATTAAGTATGCAGATACTTGTATGGCTTCACTGGAAGCATGATTTTACCTGATCAAAAGAAAGTAGTTTTGATTAGTGTAGAAGCTGTAAATAAATAAGCTTGATGCTTCAAGCAGTTTGTTAAGATTTGTATAGTGCGATCAGAGTCTTGTGAGAAGATTCTTTCAATTTGCAGATTCAGTTAGTGGTTTGTAAGTAGCAGAGATGAATAATGAAGACTCCAGCCCAATGGAAACAAGGCACTTGGTCTACTTGTTCTTGGTAGCTCACAGGGAGCATGCCATCCCCAGACAGAGCCAGATGTTATCTCTAGGGTTGTTCCTAGTGTGTATTTTTAAATTTTTGATTACCCTTGGTTTTTATTGTTTTAATTTTGCTGTGTTTTATATTTTATGTTTGATTTCTCATCATTAGGGTTCCTTTTGTTACATTAAATCATCAAAGTCTCTACTCATTGATTATGAACCTATGAATCTGCAAAAGAGCATGTGTTACAGGGTGAAATTCTTACCACTGGCAGCATTGGTCCAAATTGGTAGTATTTTAATGACAGAATATTCAAATGTGACTATGGCTCCTGGCGTTGGCAGCTTTTGGGAAGGATGGTGGACAAATTGTAAACACCTTTGTATAGAATAAAGTCTTTGCAGCTTCAACAGGTTCTAGCTTTGAATGAAATATAATGATGATTTGTTTCTGTCTTACATGAGCTGTTTCTTTGATAATTCTTTTACATCTAT
>LPNX010940789.1:151251-178664 GCA_001517045.1 Pseudotsuga menziesii
ACAGCTGTATATATCTGTGATATTATGATCTCATACCTAAAAACTGTACAAACATATGATATCAGCCTAATACCCTATAGTACTGTGAGAATATATTAGTTACCAGCTTTTATTGTGAGTTTGATTTCATTTGATTTGATTGTTTTCAAACTAAGATTTCCTTAATCTTGGATCCCGTAGTCTAGGTCCAACTTTAGGGATAACAACAAGTATGAAACACATAAAATGACAAAGGAAAAAAGAAGGAAACAAATTTAACCAAGAAAGGATTACAACTATGAAACAAATAAAATGATAAAGGAAAAAAAAAGAAAACAAATTTAGTCAAGAAAGGAACATGTGCACACTCATTTATTGGGGTTTAGATATTCCATGAAAATGCCACGATCTTTAAAATTCCTCAATGGAAATGACCAATATAAAGAATACCCAATGAAAATTCCCCACGAAAGTGCGTCATTAGACTCGATAGAAGATTTGTTTCTATTGTGATGTGGAATGCCCAAAACATTGTGCATACATGTCGAGCTGCCGTGTGCACGAATAAAACCAACATTGATATCTTTGAGGTTCTTGATGTGGGAAAAATGTTTCTACACGTTCGTTTCCATATAAGTAGAGGAAATTGGTTTTTCGGTGCCATAACTAGTCTTAGATTTTACATCTTCCACACAGAATGGAGATGGTATTGGATGTGTTTAGGTATGGATATAAGACCCTATTTGAGAAGAATGCAGAGTTGAAGAATGTGCCGGTTTGGGTGTATTTTCAGTCCACTAATAAAGAGTTCAAATAGATGGAATGTTGGGGTTTTTTTTAGCAGATGTGTGCAAGGTCATATGCAAAGTGTTTGATGAAACACTTTAACTAAAAGTGTTTGAAAAAAATTATTCTTACCAATTGTTTGACAAAATACTTGCAAGCATTTGATGAATTTTGTGTATGTCAAATTCTTAGAAAATATAGATCCAAACTATTATGAGTACACTTATTGGTACTATGATACTTGTTTGATTTAATTTAACTGATAATGTGGTAGAGTTATAGTGGCAATTTGTTTCCTTATTCATGGAAAACAGGTGGAAAACCATTCTTGGTTGTCTTCCTATAACTTATGTAAATATTCAACTATTCATCTAGTC
The DNA here is from genome assembly GCA_001517045.1 of Pseudotsuga menziesii. Lineage (NCBI taxonomy): Eukaryota > Viridiplantae > Streptophyta > Pinopsida > Pinales > Pinaceae > Pseudotsuga > Pseudotsuga menziesii. The sequence goes on from LPNX010940789.1 coordinate 152,394, forward strand.
TTACGATTAGAGGGAGGAGTGATGGGTTCAAATAATCCTTCAACTTATAACCCTACATCATTTAACGATGATATAAAAATTAAATCTACCAACTCAAATGATTCAAATCCTTCTCCTACTCATAGTGCTTATGTGGTGGAGCATGTTTAAGAGGTTTCATTGCTAGAGATCACGGTGATGAAGGAAGCCTACCTACATTCATGATATGGAAAATATTATATTATCTATAGATTTAATGGATATTGGACTACTCAGCATTTTTGTTTAATTGGATCCATTCAACTTGGAAAAATAATGTGAGACCTCTCTCTACTCCAAGGGATTTTTTATTATTTAGTTCTATAATCATGTTGATTATGATTAAGTGTTTGAGATGGATTCTTGTTTGTGTGATAGTGTGAGACTATTTATAACTCCACAGTTCCCAAAATTCTATACTAACACTATGTTTGTTACTTGAATTCTAGTTTAGTTTTATCTACCCAATTTTCCATTATTTTTTTGTATTTATCATTTTTTTAGGATATTAAGAATGCTTTAGGCAGTTACATAAAATCATATTTTGAGAGAGTGGTAGTGGGTTTATACACATACGCACACATCTTTGTTGAAATATGCCTTAGGAATGGTATTCAATCCAAAATTATTCTCACCTAGAAAAAATCTAAATATACATAGGTCTTGAATTATGAGAAAAGAACATTTTGGTGTAGGTTATGCCATCCTTTAGGTCATTTGTATGCGCAAGTTCGTCCTTCCTAAATCAAAGTAACCGAAGTGATTGGTTTTTTCATAGGAACCAATTTATATATTGAACTTAATAAAATGAGGTAAATAAAGATCCAAAAACTTGTTGGGAATCCATGCATGATTATCAAGGAATAAAGTATATGAAATGATTATTGGATGTTCCGCCTCAAATGAGGTTGTCGTTAATCATTTTTCACAAATTCATAAATTTAGATTAGATGGGAACCTGCATTATTTTGTTGTAAGTACAATACTTATGGCCTTTGATGCACGGCATCTCATTAGGGAGAAACGCAAAAGCAATGTTTGAGGAGGTCATGGAAGGATATTGAACCTTGTGATATAAATACCAATTTGTAATATTATTTGTTACCAAAAAACCTCTAGTATTAATAGGATGGATTGAAATCAAACCAACAACATAGATCGAGGGATAATAGGTAAAAACATAAAATCATCACTGAAATAAGGAAACATTAAGTATTTCTTAAATGGATAATGGTTTTCCAAGTGCTTCTTAATTTCCATCCATCATATTTCTTTACAGAGTTTCCTAGAGTTTTAATTTTGATTGCTTTTGTTATTCATCATTTTAATAGATGGACAATTTTTGCAAAACTTTTCTGTCCTCAATGCAAATATGGTTTGCATTGGTGCAAATTTTTCAATGAGTGTTATGTAAGAGGCTATCTTTGTACATTATTGTTATTGATAAGATTGAAACTCTCTTTTAACCCGGCTTGAAATAATCATATAATTTATTTAATGTAAGACATACCACAAGAACATGGAATAGAGTAAACACCTTTGTTATGCATAGGATCAATGGAGTTTTTGGAAATATTTTTAGCCATCCCCTTTATATAAGGCAAGGTGACTCTAGGACCAACAATATAGTCTTTAATTTTGTATCCCCTCTTTGTTTCTTCCTTAGTTGAGCTTTGTGGATGCTTGTCTTTATTTGGTGTAATGTCCCAAAAAATTGAAAAAAAAAATTATAGGCTAGTGAAAAACTACCCAAAGGGAATAATTATTACTCGTCCAGAAACACAGGTGCTTTTTATACTTTCTATCTCTTCGGAATCTGCCACTGTCTTGTTAATCTCTTATCCATTTAGTTGTTGATGTATTTGTAACTTCGGAATGTATTCATCTATGTATCTTATGTATTGTAACCTGATGTTTATTCCGGGATGTATCTATTGTGTATTTGAGTCGTTGTCATGCCCCGATGTTCCAATCGGGAGGATCAATAATGTAAACAAGTCATGTCAATTCATTGTTAAAGACCCCACAGTTTCAGGGCACTAGGGTTATTAGACACTATAGAGATGATGGCTCTAGTATGTAATTGTTAAGTGAGGTCGACATGATTGAGTGCACTTCAAGTGAACAAAATAATATAAATAGAGAGTGAGCCTGCCTATCTATCACACACATCATTCACTCACTCAAGCGTAGCGCATTAGTGAGGAAGGAAATACACTGGGACTAGACAAGAAGAAGACTACTGCTGTTGGAGATCACTTACTGTTTTGGGGCTTTTACTGTTTCAGTGTTGATTCTATCTCTAAGCAAGTTGCGGGGTTTTCTCCTTTATGGTTTCCCCGAGGAAAACTCTTTGTGTCTCTTGTTTCTTGTGATGTGCTTATGTTTTATTGTTGTACTTGTTATTCTCTCAGTAAAGATCCTAACATAATGCTACCTTAATGTTGAAAAACTAACATGGTATCAAAGCTAACCTGAGAAGAAGACACTGTGCAGCTGTGGAAACTAGGGCTTCCTAGTTTGTGGATCTTCCTCCACATATTTTCAGAAAAAATAAGGTAGAACAACTCTCCTCCCTAGGGTGCATCCTTCTGTCGAAACAGAATCCAATTCTGAGGTTTTTTCAGTTTTGGAGCTGTCACTGCTATCGAAAATTAGGGATTTTTACAGAAGAGGAATTTTTTAGTGAGCCCAGGCATGGATTGATATCCTCCCCAAAATCGAAGTAGGAACAAATTTCAAGGGATTTGGGTGGATAGAAATCTGGAAAAGCAAAATCCTAATTTGCTAATGAACCAGCTCTGCAGAATTTCAGCTCAAGTTTCAGATCCGACATCTTGAACCTGGTAAGATCTAAAATCTTTTTTATTTCCATTTGAGGTTCTCATTTAAAGATGTCTCATCATACCAAGCTTGATGAAAAGCTTGAGGGAGCTGAAAACTTCTGAGCTTGGAAGTATAGGATCTCCCTGGTCCTGGAAGAGAATGAATTAGACTCCTACATTCATGAGGAGGTTCCAGTTCCAGAGGGAGATGAGGCAAAGGCCTTACATAAGAAGAAGATGGTTATGGCAAAGAGGATTATTGTTGATTCTATTAAGGATCACCTTATCCCATAGGTGTCCTCTCTCAAGACACCTAAAGCTATGTTTGATGCCCTAACCAAATTGTTTGAAAGAAAGAACATCAATCGGAAGATGACCCTGAGAAACCAACTAAAGAATGTGAAGATTCAAAATGAAGAAACTATATAGTCTTACTTCACAAGGGTTTCTCAAATCAAGGAACAATTAGAAGCTGTTGATGAAGAAGTGGAAAATGCAGAGATTGTGATGACTACTTTGAATGGCCTCCCTAGGTCATGGGATGCTTTCATTCAAGAAATCTGTGCTAGAAAGAAGTTAGTCAAGTTCAGTAGACTATGGGAAGAATGTTCTCAAGAAGAAGCTCAGATAGTAGCCCGAGAAGAGAATATGGGAAGTGAATATCAATCCCTCATAGTTCACTCCAAGAAGGGAAGAAGAAATCCTCATTACTCCAAAGGTAAGAACTCTCTCAATAGAAAGGACCTATCTAGATTGAGATGTTATACATGTGATGAAAGAGGACACTTTGCAAAATACTATCCTAAGAACAAGATTCACTCTCTTAAGAAGAAGGGGAACAAAAGAAGACATCATGCTCATGTTGCAGAGGATGATGAACCATCCAAGAAGAATCCAGATATGAAAGTGAATATTCATCAAGCGAGGATGAATATGTTTTGATCTCCGCTTTCACAGGTAACATTACTCATGGTAGTGATGATTGGCTTATAGATAGTGGGGCTTCCAAACATATGATCGGATTCAAGGAATCCTTTGTAAAACTATCGAAACATGAATCACCTCACAATTTGAAGCTAGGAGATGACTACAAATATCCAATAAAAGGTAGTGGGGAATCTTCATATAAACTAGACTCTAGTAAGTCTCTAACAATGAAAGAAGTATTGTTTGTTCCAGGACTAAAGAAGAACCTTCTCTTGATTTCAGCATTGGATGCAAAAGGAATGCAGGTTGCATTCATAGATGGTCAAGTCATTATGTGGCCAAAAGGAAAGACTATCGATGATGTGGTAGTGATTGGAGAAAAAGAAGGAGGCATGTACAAATTGAAGGGGCATCCAGAACAAGTTTTGATCCATGACATAGTAGAGCCAAATGAGCTTTGGCATAGAAGGCTTGCACATGTGCATTACAGAGCACTACCTATTGCAAGCAAAGTTGTTGAAGGTCTTCCAGAATTTCAATCCAAACATGATAGTGTCTACAAAGGATGTGTGAAAGGGAAGAATAAAAAGAAGAAATTTCCCAGCAGCGAAAGCAAAGCCAAAAGTATACTAGAAAAAATCCACTCAAATGTATGCGGTCCTATGTTATCAAACTCTCTAAGCAGGTATGCATACTATGTTTCTTTTATTGATGATTTTTATAGAAAGAGATGGATTTAGTTTATGAAGAACAAAGATGAAGTATTCAGTAAGTTCAAGGAATTCAAAGCCTTGATTGAGAACCATACTAAAAAGAAGATCAAGACTCTTCGATCAGATAATGGCGGAGAATTCACTTCGAATGAATTCAAAGAGCTATGCAAAGAATCAGGGATTAAGAGGGAGTTGTCCACTCCTTATAATCCACAACAGAATGGGATTGCAAAACAGAAGAATAGAACTATCATGGAAACTGCAAGAGCAATGCTTCATGATCAAGATATTCCTATGCATATTTGGGCTGAAGCTGCCAGAACAGTGGTGTATGTACAAAACCGTACTCCATGTAGAGTACTTGAGAACAAGACTCCTGAAGAATTATTCTCTGGCAAGAAACCAGAAGTCATCCATCTCAGAATATTCAACTGTCCTGTGTACATACACATTCCAAAAGAGAAGAGAGCAAAGTTAGATCCTTCGGGAAAGAAGGGTATATTCGTGGGATACTCTGAAAGCTCGAAGGCTTACAAAATCTATTGCCCAGGATACAAGAAGATCGACATCAGCAAGGATGTGACATTTGATGAAGAAACAGCTTATACCAAATCTAGAAAGAGACTCGTTGAAGAACCTGAAGAAGCAGAAATAGAAGTACCCAGAATTCATGATACAATCATGAACGAAGAAACTCAAGAAGAAGATCGAAATTTCGAGGAACCACAAAGAACTATAGATCCACCTTTGGAGAAGAATCCTCATAAGAGGAAACCTGCTTGGGTACATGAACTTATCCAAGGTGCAGAAAGATATGGGGCTCCAAAAGAGAATCACAGAGAAAGAAAGAGAACCAGATCCAATTCCGGGTATGTAGCTTTACTATATGATTTCATTAATAAAGAACCTTCCAGTTATGAAGAAGCAGTAAAATAGAAACAATGGAAGGATGCTATGATCAAAGAATATCAATCGATCATGAAGAATGATGTTTGGGATGTTGTCCCCAGACCAGAAGGGAAGTTAGTTGTAACTTCTAAATGGATCTACAAGATCAAGCATGCTACAGATGGTAGCATTGAAAAGTATAAGGCAAGATTTGTAGCTTGGGGTTTCTCTCAGAAAGAAGGAATAGACTATGAAGAAACATTTGCACCTATAGCTAGATACACTTCCATCAGATTAGTACTCTCTCTGGCTGCAGTGATGAAATGGAAGATACACTAGATGAATGTCAAGACTGCCTTCTTGAATGGTGTAGTAGAAGAGGAAGTGTATGTAGAACAGCCACTCGGTTTTGAGACACATGACAGAGAGTCTCATGTATGCAGATTGAAGAAAGCCTTGTATGGTTTGAAATAGGCACCCAGGACCTAGTACAACATAATCGACAGCTTTCTATCTAGTTTTGGATTTACCAAGAGTAAAGAAGACTCCAACCTTTACTACAAGGTTGAAGATGGCAACCCAGTGATGCTCCTACTGTATGTAGATGATCTATTTATGTCTGGTACAGATGGGTTGATTGCTGAGATGAAAAGAAAGCTTGCTAGTGAGTTCAAAATGAAGGACTTGGGGATGATGCATTACTTTCTAGGTATCGAGATGTGGTAGAGTATAGATGGAATCTTCCTTGGACAAGGGAAGTATGCAGTAGAGATCCTAAAGAGGTTTGGGATGATGGACTGCAAAGCTATGGCCACACCTATGGCATCAAACTTGAAGCTATTGAGTGATGCCTCATCAGAATCGGTTGATGCTACGATGTATCGTCAGATGATTGGGTCATTGATGCACCTGACGAACATGAGACCAGACATTTTCTTTGCTGTGAACACCTTGAGCCAGTACTTGACAGATATGAGAAGTGTTCACTTGATTGTTGCAAAGCATGATCTGAGGTACCTAAAGGGTACAATTGATTATGGGCTCAAGTACGATGTGAATCAAAAGATTAACCTAGAGGGTTATGTTGATTCATATTGGGCAAGCAGTTCCATCGACAGGAAGAGTACTTCAGGATGTTGCTTCAGTATGTGATCAGGTGTGATCTCTTGTTTTAGCAAGAAGCAATCCTGTGTGGCACTGAGTACAGCTGAAGCAAAGTATGTCGCAGCTTGTTAAGCTAGTTGTGAGGCAGTATGGCTATGGAAGCTACTGTCTGATATATTTGATCTACAGTTGGATGATACTTGTATACATTGTGACAACTAGAGTTGCATGAAGTTTTCAGAGAATCCAGTGTTCCATGACAAGTCGAAGCATATTGAGATCAAGTATCACTATATCAGGGATATGGTGTAAAGAGGAGCAGTGAAGCTCCAGTATGTTGCGACGGAGGAACAGATAGCTGATGTATTGATGAAGCCATTGGCTAGGCTGAAGTTCGAGTAATTCAAGGAGAAGATTTTTGTTCTCCAGATCGAGGTTCCCTCCAATAGAAAGTGATGAGACCCATAGCCATTCTGACATGGTGAGAGGATTGGTTCCTTCCATGACTGATATGAGTGCTAAGATCCATAGCCATTCTGACAAGCAAGTCAGATATAAGGGCTGAGCCATTCTATCATGGTGAGAGGATTGGTTCCTTCCATGACAAATGTGAGTGCTAAGCGATTCTGATATGGCTGTAGGATTGGTTCCTACATGATCAGATATAAGGGATATTTCCATTCTTGGAATGGAGATGCCTGAGGAGGTACCAAGAAAAATCAGTTTATGACTGAGGGCCATTCTGATATGATCATGAGATTTGTTCTCACATGATCTGATGTGATAGAGGGATGTGTTCCCACTTGATCAGATGTAAGGGCTGAAGCCAATCTATCATGGCTAAAGGATTAGGTTCCTCCCATGTTAGATATGAGTGCTAAGCCATTCTGACTTAGTGTCAGATATAAGGGCTACCGCCATTGGAGCTACATGGTGAGGTACCAGGGATCCTCAGTCTAGGACTGAGAGCCTTTCTGATGTGACTGAGGGATGTTTTCCCATGTACTCATATGTAAGTGCAGTGGCCCTTCCACAAATTATAATAGTTTGATTTCCTATCATGCTAGTGGTTGTAAGTGCTGAGCCATTTCACAGATGATAGTAGTTTGAGTTGCTATCATGCTGGTGATTATAAGTGCTATGCCTTTTCACAGATGGTAGTAGTTTGAGTTCTTACCATGCTGGTGATTGTAAGTGTTGAGCCTTTCCATAGATGGTAGTAGTTTGAGTTCGTACCATGCTGGTGGATGTGAGTGCTGTGCCTTTCTAGAGATGATAGTAGTTTGGGTTCCTATCATGCTAGTGGTTGTAAGTGCTGAGCCATTTCACAGATGATAGTAGTTTAAGTTCCTATCATGCTCGTGAATGTGAGTGCTAGGCATTTCTGATATGATTATAGGATTGGTTCCTACATGATCAGATGTGAGTGCTAGGTGTGCCTTTCTGACGCGTAGGTCAGATGTAAGTGCTAGGAAAAAGACCCACATGGAAGCTAGGCCTACAACCAGCATGAAAAAGGGCTAGCTCTGTAGAACTTCTTGTGATGAGTATAATCATGAGATAGCACCAGTGATGATCTAGATCGAGTGATGATCTAGATCGAGTGATAATCCAGATCCAGTCATGATGATCCAGCAGTGATGATCTAGATCGACTGATGATCCAGATCCAGTGATGACAGCCAGTGATGATCTAGATCCAGTGATGATGTCCCATGATGATCCAGATCTAGAGATGATCCAGATCCGATGATTAAGATGACTTGAAGAAGAAGATGAATTGAAGACGAAGATGAAATGAAGATTAATATGCCTTGAAGATGAAGATGACTTGAAGACGAGATGATCCAGCTGATACAGAGAAGAAGACAAGTGCTGAAAATTGTGTCAAAAGAATACCTTCCTAGTTAAGAGGGAGTGTTGACGTATTTGTAACTTTGGAATGTATTCATCTATGTATCTTATGTATTGTCACCCGATGTTTATTCCGGGATGTATCTATTGTGTATTGGAGCCATGTTGTCATGCCTCGATGTTCCGATCGGGAGGATCAATAATGTAAACAAGTCATGTCAAGTCATTGCTAAAGACCCCATAGTTTCGGGGCACTAGGGTTAATAGACACTCATAGAGATGTCGGCTATAGTAAGTAATTGTTAAGTGAGGCCGACATGATTGAGTGCACTTCAAGTGAACGAAAGAATATAAATAGAGAGTGAGGCTCTATATTTATCACACACATCATTCACTCACTCAAGTGTAGCGCATTAGTGAGGAAGGAAATACACTGGGACTAGACAAGAAGAAGACTACTGCTGTTGGAGATCACTTACTGATTTGGGGCTTTTACTGTTTTGGTGTTGATTCTATCTCTGAGGAAGTTGCAGGGTTTTCTCCTTTATGGTTTCCCCGAGGAAAACTCTTTGTGTCTCTTGTCTCTTGTGACGTGCTTATTTTTTATTGTTGTACTTGTTATTCTCTCAGTAAATATCCTAACATAATGCTAGCTTAATGTTGAAAAACTAACATTAGTGACTATTAGTTCATTTACTTCTTATGTATTAATCCTCTTATTTAAACTATTGATATATCTTAGTTATTATTGTCGATGAATGAATGAGTTGTATAGATCATTGTTTTACTTTTGCAGATGTGTACTTTGATTATTAATAAAAACTAACTTAACTTTGTTGATGGGAAGAAAGTGATGGAGTGGTTGAACTCGTTCTCCCATGACGATCTAAGAGTTAAGGTTATTATTTCTTATGAAGGCTTACTTAGTTCATATGAACTAAGGAACCTTCTTTATTGACTCACATGTCACTCTTGCATCATCTGGATTATTGGTTACTTCATGCAATTCAGTTCCTAGTTATATTTCCAATTCTGCCTTGCACTTTATTACTGGTCTGGTTTTATGACTCAGGTATTCCCTATGTTTGTTAATTTTCTTTCTTATTTAATTATCCATATGTTGTGAATTTACTTATTGTGCTTCCATTATAAATTGTTCATCTCTTGGTTATTGTATTTACTCCTCTCTTATTTCTATTTTGTAGGTTTACCTTGGTTACAAGCTTGTAAACTTATGTATTCTCTTCTTAGTCTGGGCATCATGGCATACTATGTTTTCCATGATTCCTAAGTACTATAAAACCTAGTCTATGACCTAAGCGCATAAGCTACCTATATGAGCTAGCACAAAGGGCATGTGATAACAATATAAACTTTGATGCTAAGGGAAGAAATTGTAACACTATATGATAGTGTTAAGGGTTCTGCATACCATAAGGTTTGGACTATGGTATACATACCATGTCATTAACATTGAGCCAGTGTTGACATTTAAAGGGAGGTGAAACCATAGTATAGAGGGTTTAACATATGACTTGGATGATATAACATTGATTCCATAACTATGGTTGGGGTTTATGGATGTGTTAATGGCCACCAGCTGGTGCCATTAATTCCATCGAGGTTGGTGAAAACCCTTGGCAAAGTACTTGGAATTCGATGTTTGTGCATTATAGTTTTGGCATTGTGGTTTAGTGTGGCCTCTACGTAGCTGGAGAAGGGAGGCGACCCCATCAATTCGTAGGTAAGCTTAAACCGGCTCTGTGTAAAATGCATTTGTTTCATTGGTTCCTTCATGGCATGATCATGCTTCTCATAACATTGTTGGTTAGTCTGTAGGTGAATGCAAAGGTGCTCTAGGGTTTGCATAGGCTAAACTTGTTGATTTGGGATTTCTTATTCAAGGCCATGGTAAAGCCTGCTAGCAATCTTTACTTGCCTCCTCTCATTCTGGGCATTTGTGAGTTGGGCTTCTTTAATGGGTTACAGTTTCGATGGTACTTGTTGACTCTGCCTTTGGGGTTTAATATGTAGCTTTCTATGGTTTGAAGTGGACTCTCATTGAGAGGTTTAGCATTTTTTTGGGCCATGGATGCACCATTACTTGTAATGGTGACATAGCTCATAGCCTGACATTAACATTTCTAATACATTGACTGTTTGTAAAGAGTATTCATGCCTTACTGTGTAATTACACTGTGCGTTTGTTTGCAATATGAAGAATGTAATGTATTTTGGGTATGAAATGCCTACGATTTCATTTAGCATTTTATAATGGATTATTCTTTGTAAAAAAATTTGGGACCATGTAGTAAATTTGATGTTGCGTTTTAACATGTGGACTTTACTTGGTTCAATCGTGGCCTTAAAACCTATAAAATTTACTCTGTATATTTAAAAAGGTTTGGGTATGGACATATGCACAACACTCTGTTTTTTTGGTTTGTATTTTGATTCAGGAAAGCTTCTAGAGATTGGGGTGTTATGCCATGGGCTGCACCATTGTAGCAATCGTGTCCTAGCCCATTGTCTTGCCACCATGTGCTCTACGTTAGCGCATAAAATGGATTTTGTGTGTTAAACATAGTATTGAAATATTAGTTTTGTATTCGCTTAGCATGGGTGCAGGCCATGCCACGAATGGCATGTACCTCTGCTAATGACTATGATAGCTTTTAGTTGACATTTAATACATAAATTGTTTACTTGGAAAGAAAAGGGTTGTAATAGCCATGGTTATGACAACCCACGATATCGGTTTGGTTTATTAGAGTGACTGTGTGGTTTGATTGGAACTTGGCAGAGGCTGTAGCTAGGGTCTTTACGACCTCAATGTTAGTGTATGCGTTGTTTGTTTATAGTATTATGGCATAGCTTAAAAACGTAGCCTGCATATTTTAGATGTAAACAATGGTCTGTATAGAGAATGGTTATACGATTGCTTACTTCCTGGATATGAAATGCTTATGGTTTTATTAATGCTATTGCCTTGATTCTAGAGATCTATAGGATTCGATGTTGTGACTTCTTGTTGGAAAAATGGGTTTTAGTTGTATAAAATTTTAATATGATACATTTGGTTATGTGTATATTTAAATGGGACCTTTAAAACCCTTTATGTTTTTATAATGGATGACTGTAATAATAGGACCATGAATTAAACATTTGAGTTATGTAAATGGATGCGATTATTGACTAAGCAATTTGGACTGTAGATTTTATATAATAATACAAAGTTTTGATATTGGACCACATGGATGGTCACGATGCCTTCTCTGTAGGGTTAATCATGATTATGTTTATTAAAAGGAATGCTATGATATTTAATTTGTTTTTAAATGATTATGTGGAGCAGACCTTAGATGGTATTTAATAATTTGTTAGCTTGTTTATTATATAAATTTTGTTCCGAGTAGATCTAGTTTAAATAATAAACTTGTATTATTTAACATAACTAATATTTTAATTAAATTCTACTGAACTAGTATTGTTGAAATTTAGGGCAAGCCTCTACTGACAATTGGAATATGTAAGCAGAGTATTAAATATAGAGAACAAGGTAAAAACATAATACTAAGATCAAAGCATAGTTAATACATGAACATTTATGGGACATGCAACCCTGAACACAAACAACATATGATAAAAATTCTCCAACCTATGATTATCAATTTCTAGATACAAACCCTAGCAAATTGTTAACCCTAAAGCTTAACCATTAGGGTTTAGAAATTACATTGCACCCATTACTTAATATCAATAGTAATGAAACTTTGGTAAGAAATAGAATAGGCCTTCTAGGGTTTCATACCTGAATTTTGAAGCTTCGTCAATGGATGCACCTGCACACTTAAATAACAAGCATTAACAATTCAATGCAAATCTGACCTCTATTTGATGACCAAATCACTTGGGAACTGCCACATTCCTCCCAACCATGACCCAGAACTATTCCTAGTTCTAACCTAGATCCCCCCAAGTTGGACTCCAACATGCAAGTAGCTTAGATCTCATAAGGTAGGGTTTCCTAACTGGTATTTAGTTCTAAATCAGTCCTCTTTTCCTTGCAGGAGAAAGTTCTCCAGGGAAAAACACTTGAGAGCCAAAAATAGGCAGAATAATAATTCTCCCAAATAAAAATCAGAACCCCCAAGCCTTTTCTTGGATTGAGTCTTTATAGGTAGGATTTTCAGTCAAAGGGTCAGTTAAATCAAGAAATCCTTGATTTCTTGATTTAACCTTTTTTTTTAAATTTACTGGGGTTATTTTCAATTCTTAACCTAGGAACTTTTAACTAGTTCCTAGTTAGTCTTTCATAGATATTTCACTATTTATTAATCCTTTAATAATAAATAATAATTGGTGGAGCTTCTCTTCTTTCTTTATTCAATTATATAGTTAATCGTTATTAATTATGTATACATACTATGTATACAAAACATAGTATTAAAATACTTTTTAACACTTGTCTTCGGGCATCATCTGTCATGATCCCTAGACTTAACAACACTCTTTTTATGAAGGTCAAGTAGATAGATGGCTCAGGTCTACTAGGCTAGGAAACTCTTAACATCCTTGCATGTTGGATTTCCCTTGTTTAATGTGGTAGTTCTTTAGTACTTGATGAGAATACCTCAATTCAAAATTTCATTTAATCACTTAAAAATAAGTATGATGAGATGAATATTATTCTCGAGTCCTTTTCACTCAGAGGTGATTTTAATCTTTTTAGTAACCCCTAGCACTTACCAGATACCATACTCAACACTTATATTAGGGAGTTACAAACATAACACACTTCCAGAGCTCGCGTTCAAAACTAAATGTTAGGATGTACTTGTACGATACACCTATGGATACAATGGCCAAAGATCCGATGCTCTAGAGCTTATGATCAACACCAGCATGGAATGTTGCAGATCTTATGCCCAACATTTCCAAATTATATTTTCATGTGTTCCATAAATTTATGCTCAACACAAATGTAATTACTCAATTGCTCCAGAGCCTTTCTGTCAACACAAAACATCTCATCGATCATGTGTTTCAGGGTCCGCACCCAACATAAGACATTTCATCAATCATTTTCTTTAGGGTCCATGCCTAACACAACGAACATATATATACATATATATCATCAACAATTGGCTTACAACCAATATAAAAAACAAATCATCATGTTCATGTGCAGTGGGGTCTTTGACCCAATATAAAATAAAACATCAATATAATCATCACGATCAATAGGCTCATGCCTATAAATGGTAGGTCCAAAATTCAGGATATTACATCCCTCCCTGCTTAGTACAACCCCATCCCTGGTGTTCTAGGGACTCTGAATGATATCATGAAACAAGGCAGGGTAAGCCTTTCTCGTGGTGGCCTCATTCTCCTAGGTAGCCTCATCTACCTTAAAGTGCTTCCACTGCACTTTCAATTTTACTACAGTGTGCTTCCAAAGCTATAATTCTGTCTTGTCCAATATATGAAAAGGCTCAGGGGAAAATTCCCCCTCAAGTTCCACCTGTAATAATGACAAATCAATGAGATGCTTAGTGTCATAAACATATTTCTTTAATAAAGATGCATGGAAAACATTATGAACTCTTACGTGTGCAAGTAATGCTAGTTCATAAGCCACTGGTCCTTTCTTGGCTAGAATTTCAAAAGGCCCGCAAAATCTAGGTGCTAACTTACCACACCTACCCAATCTCAATGAGCTCCATTTTGCTTTCACTTTCAAGTAGACATGCTCACCTACTTCATAGTCTTTATCCTTCCTTTTCTTATCTGCATAACTTTTATGACAGTCTTGTGCCTCTTTAAGATTTTCTTGGACCTTGGTAACCAATTTTTCCAAGTCCAATAACAGGCTAGGAGCTATTATGAGTTGATCCACCAGACTGTCCCAAGTAAATGGGGTCCTACACTTCTGTCTGTAGAGTACATCGAAAGGACTCATCTTTGTGGAAGCCTAATACCCGTTGTTATATGCAAACTATGCAAGGTGCAGATATTCCTCCCACTTGATCTAGTTATTCATGACATACATTCGAAGCATGTCTTCAACAATTTGGTTTACTCTTTCAGTCTTCTCATCCCTCTGCAGGTATTAAGAAGTGCTAAATTTTAGTTGCGTCTCTAATCAAAATAATAAGGATCTCCAAAAGTTTCCTGTAAACTTAACATCTGGATCTAAAATAATCACTTTGGGTATCCCATGCAATCTAAATATCTCTTTCAGGAAGATATCGTCAATGTTCACGGCCTTGTAGGTCGATTTCATGGAGATGAAGCATGCTGCCTTTGACATCTTGTCAATGACTACAAAGATGGAATCATTTTGCTTCTTGCTTTTCGATAATCCAGTAATAAAATCTATACTGATAACCTCCAATTTCCATTCTGGAATGGGTAATGGCTATAGAAATCCTGAAGGATGTTGGTGCTCAGCTTTAAATAGCTGACATTCTTGATATTTCATAATAAACATTGCAATGGTAGGCTTGAACTTAGGCCAGAAACAGTGTCTCTTGATGGCAGATATCATCTTTTGATATCTCGGGTTCCCCAAGTAGGGTTCCCGATCAAATTCTGTGAAGATGTTGGATCGAATGTCTCCTCGAATTGGAACATATAAACTATCCTTCGACGATAGTAGTCTAGATTCATCCACCTTGTATTCCTTCTGTTGTTGAAAAAACTAGTCCTCTTGGACCTTCTCGATGATTTCCACACAGAACAGGTCAACCTTGTTGGCCGTTCTAATCTTCTCATGCAAATCTACATCAGTTTGACTTTGGGTCACCTCATATATCATATGAGTTCGTCGACTCAAAGCATCCAAAACTTTGTTCTCTTTACTCTTAATATGCTTTAGTTCAAATTGATACTCACTCAGGAAATCCAACCATCTGGCTTGTCTCACATTCAGATCGGGTTGATTGAATAAATACTTTAGACTCATATTGTCAGTCTTTAGAAGGAACTTCCTTCCTATGAGGTAGTGCCTCCACATCTTCAAAGCATAAATAATGCCCGCTAGCTCAAGATCGTGCATGCCATAATTATGCTCATGCTCTTTTAATTTACGCAATTCATAACAGATTGCATGATTGTTTTGCAAGAGGAATCCTCCAAGTCCTTCCTTGCTTGCATTTGTGCATACAACAAAATCCTCATTAGGATCCACAATATACAACTCTGGTGTGGTCATTAAAATTTGCTTAAGGTTTTGAAAATTTTCTTCACACTTGTCAGTCCATAAGAACTTGTTTGCTTTCTTCTGCAACACTATCATGGGGCAAGCGATTCTCGAGAAGTTCTTAATGAAATTTTGATAATACCCGGTTAAACCTAAGAAGGACCTACTTTCAATGACACTAGTTGGGGCATATCAATCCTTTATATCTCATATCTTTTCCGGGTCCACATCTATTCCTTACTTGGAGATGATGTGACCTAGGTACTGTATTTGTGGTTGGTAAAAATCACATTTACTAAACTTAGCGTAGAGCTGATGCTCTCTCAACACCCGAAGTATAATGCGAGGGTGTTCTTCATGTTTCTCTTTATTCTTGGAATAAACTAGAATGTCACCAATAAATACGAGTACAAACTTATCCAGCTAATTACTGAATATGTTGTTCATCATACACATAAAGTTTGCGGTTGCATTGGTCAACCCGAACGGCATCACTACAAACTAGTAGTGCCCGTACCTTACAGAAAATGTAGTCGTGGGAATATCTTCATCTCGGATCTGTACCAGATGGTACCTAGAACACAGGTCAAACTTTGAAAATATTTTGTCTCCTCCCACCTAGTCGAACAAATCATCAATCCTAGGGAGTAGGTAACGGTTCTTTATAGTCATTTTGTTCAAGTGATGGTAATCAATGCACATCCACATCATACCATCCTTCTTCTTTATGAACAAAATTGGTGCTCCCTAAGAGGACAAATTGGGTCAGATATACCCCTTCTCTATTAATTTCTACAACTGCAATTTGAGTTCCACCAATTTCAGTGCACTCATGCGGTAAGGAGATTTGGAGGCCAAAACTGATCCTGGGGTCAGTTCGTTGAAAAATTCTAGGTCTCATTTCGGAGGTAATCTGGGGATTTCCTCGAGAAACACATCCTTGAATTTTTCAAGAATGGGGGGGACTATTCTATGCATTGTTCTCTATCAAACTCTATGTTTTGGATGTTTACCAAAAATAACTTCCAACCCTCGCTAACACACTTCTTTTCTTGTAAGGCAGAGATTTGTCTTACAAAAGCTTTCTTTGGGATGCCTTGAACCTTCACTTGGTTCCCTTGGCTATCAGTACATAAGATATACTTCTATAGACAATAAAGCATAACATGTTGATGTTCCAACCAGTCCATGCTGATAAGAATATTGTACGATCCTAAAGGTAGGATGTTCAGATTTACCTTAGTAAGCAAACCATTCAGGCTTACTTCACATTCTTTAACAATTTTTGAAACCTTCTGTTTCGTACTGGTGGCTAACTATACCAGCCAAGGTTTATCATGCTTTACTTTGCCTCACTTGCATAAATCAACAATCTTACGTGCAACATAGCTCCAAAAAGCACCGAGATCATCAAGTATTGAAACAAAGGTGTTCAAGATCTTACCTTCAATATCGACCATTATAGCTTGATGGTCTTCCTGTCGGCCATCTAATGCTACATAGATTCATTAGAGGAAATTTGAACTCAAAATGGGCCTTTTAACTTTTATTCAAATTCCATGCCATCATGTGTTAGCCAATGAAATTGCTTTAAATTTGAAATACCGTATAGGTCTTAAACACTTTTCTAATATAAATTTGGGGATAGGTATCATAAAAAAAAACTACTTTTTTGTTTGCATTTTCGACATATCGCCCTGTGTTTTTACTCAAATTTCAATCAAGAGAGCTCGTTGGACGCAGAATTAAATTATGCATCCAACGAGTACCCACTCGACATAATTTTATTCAAATTCCATGTCATCATGTGTTAGCCAATGAAATTGTTTTAAATTTGAAATACCGTATAGGCCTTAAATGCTTTTTTAATATAAATTTCGGGATAGGTATCATAAAAAAACTACTTTTTTTTTAATTGTATTTTCAACATATCTCCCCGTGTTTTTACTCAAATTTCGATCGGGAGAGCTCGTTGGATGCAGAATTAAATTCCGCATCCTACGAGTACCCACTCGGCATACTTTTGACAGACCCCGCTACCCCAAAAACAAGAAATACTTGAAAAAAGGTGATGATAATGTCATCATCACGTTTTTTCAAGTATTTCTTGTTTTTGGGGTAGCGGGGTCTGTCAAAAGTATGTCGAGTGGGTACTCGTTGGATGCGGAATTTAATTCTGCATCCAACGAGCTCTACCGATCCAAATTTGAGTAAAAACACGGGGAGATATGTCAAAAATACAAACAAAAAAGTAGTTTTTTTCTTTTCTTCCTCCAAAATTAATAAATATTATTTTATTNTTAGAAGGCCCATTTTGAGTTGAAATTTCCTCTAATGAATGGGGTTGCTACTATATCCTCAATGGTAGGTTCTTCTTGCAAGTTATGCAAGACCCCATTGTTCTTATTCTTACAATCTTGGGCATAGTGCGGCCCGTTGCACTTCCAACAATTGATCGCTAAAGGGGTAACATTGGCTCCACTTGCCACTTGCTTATTACCATTAGGAGCTGGTACATAATGCTTCATACTAGTTATTTTGAAGTTCTTGTCCACTTGAAAGTTGTTATTTTGTTTTCTATAAGGTTGTGGGTTTGACCCAGACTTGCAGTTATGAGAAAAGTTTCTAGACTTTTCTCTGTTTCGATTATGGTTTTCTTGACGTAACTTCCCATGCTCATAACAGAGTCGGGCCTTGTGTAGTGTAGTATCTAGTATCTTTGGCATGTTGATTCTATCATGTCTCAAAAACTGGGAGGAATACATCCTAGGAACTGCTAGATATTCACCTTCTCTTCTTTGATATTAGGCACATAATGTAGCAGATCTAGAAATCTATTTATAAATGCGTCCATAGTCATGGAACCAATGTGCACTTTATGGAACTCTTTTACCTTGCAGTCAAAGAACCTTTCTGACATGTATTTCTCTTGGAAAATCCTTTAGAAGTTTTCCCATCTTATTTTTCACAGCTCATCTTTCTTGGTGTGTTTTAAATCTCACCACCATATTGCTTCCTTACCATTCAGGTTGTAGATGGCAAGCCTAGCCTGCATCACACTTAAATAGTTATGTACCCAAAAATACTTACTCATTCCCAGCAACCATTCTTCCACATTTTCTCCTATGTTTACTTCACCTTCATAGGTCGAGGCTCTTATTTTTTGAAACTCCCCATGAAGACTGTCATCACTTCTTTGCCTCTTTCTCTATGGAGAAAGAGAGTTATCACTAGCAGGACTATGATGATATCCTTTTCTTGCTTTAGGTGTACCTTATTCTTTTGCTTCTCTTGGTCTGCTGGCACACTCATGGTATGTTTATCTTTTGGATCTATTGGTGGACTAGGTAGGTTTACCCTACAGGCTCCCTCCCATCATGTTACACAATAATGATTCATTTAAATTAGCTAGTTGTTCCTTTCTTTCATTTAGACAGTATTCCCTGAAACTTTTCAGTTCAGCTTGAAGACTGTGCAAATTTTTCAGCGCATCATAGTTTATCTCGATCACCAAGTTCACTTCCCGAGTCAGGATCGTCATTTCTTCCTGCTGGCTATTTTCTTCGTCATTATTCATAAACCGAACAACGTTGTAAAAATTTCCTTGTAGAACAAAATCTTTTAATAGCAGCAAAATTTTTTCTCTTAGTAACAAAAATTACTTATCATACTTTATTTTCTCTGCGTGAATGCCTGGTGTGACCATAAGTCTCTCAGTATGGAAATTGGGCTCTGATACCACTTGTAATGTCTCCAAAAATTGAAATAAAAAAATTATGGGCTAGTGAAAAACTACCCAAAGGGGATCATTATTACTCGTGTGGAAACATAGGTGCTCCTTATACTTTTGATCTGTTTGAAATCTACCACTTTCTTATTAATCTCTTATCCATTTAGTGACTATTAGTTCGTTTACTTCTTATGTCTTAATTCTGTTATTTAAACTATGGATATATATTAGTTATTATTGTCAGTGAATGAATGAGTTGTATAGATCATTGTTTTGCTACTGCACATTTGTACTTTGGTTATTTAATAAAAACTAACTTAACTTTGTTGATGGGAACAAAGTGATGCAGTGGCGGGACTCATTCTCCCATGATGATATGACAGGCAAGGTTATTCTTTGTTATGCAGGCTTAGTTAGTTCATACGAACTAAGGAACCTTCTGTATTGACTCATAGGTCACGCTTGCATCATCGAGATTATTGGTTACTTGACGCAATTCATTTCCTAGTTATATTTCTAGTTCTTCCTTGCACTTTAGTACTACTCCATTTTTACAACTCAGGTAAGCGCTATGTTTGTAAAAAAAAATTATTAGTTATTTATCCATACATTGTGAATTTACTTACTATCCTTCCATTATAAATTATCTATCTCTTGGTTATTTTCACTAGTGGAAAATGAGAGATTAGTGACCAGGAGACCAAAAGTTTTGGTCACCGCAATTTTTTTCAAGGGATAAATGACCAAAATTGATAAATTTAAGTGAGTTAACTAAAAAATACCAAGATAAATGACCAATTTTGGTCACTGGATAAAAACCAATTGAAAACGACCAAGATAAATGACCAAATTTGGTCACGGGATATCTAGACTAAAAATGACCACATGACAATTGGTCATTTATTTGGTCATTTTTTATTCTTGCGATCTTCTTATCACTCATAATTAATTAATTATGATTAATAACCAATGTAATTGCAAGGCATTCTTTGAAGGTGAAGTCCATAATTTTAGGTCTTCTTCCTGATTATCATTCCTTTACGTCACATTAATTGTTTTCATTAAATAACTTAAATTCCAGCTACGTCTAAGTAGTTTTTTTGATATAATGAAGTGTGCTCCAACTTGAAAATAATTACAATAAAATAGTTAATGTTTATATATTGTTACTCATGAAGTGTAAAATTTGTGATATTACACATAGGACTAATTAATTAAGGAATAAACTAGTGAACCAACCATTTGCACCGATCAGACATCGACCTGGCTCGTGTGAGCGGTCACGTCCGACGTTGCCGGTCGTCCGATCGGTGCAAATGGTCGAGAAAATAGGTCCCAACCTTAATTAATGTGTTTAAAATAAGTTTTATTGAAAATATATCATTTTTTCATGTAGAAATTAATTAAGAGTATTCAATTGTTTAAAATTGTAAAAATTTGAAAGAACAATATTTTTTTGCATTTTTTTGATTAAAATATTTAAGAAACTTTTATTTGTCAATTGAAATACATTTATTTATATTGTCTTTCATTTGTCAAAAGCAATATAGATAATTGAAATTAAAACCCCTTGCAAATACCTAGGTATGAACCTACCACACATAACTTTACAATTTATTCCCACCCACATGCAACTAATGAAAATTTACAAACTTCTTGCTCGGGCCTTTAAGTTAGACTGTGTTAACATATTTAATTGGTTGGTTGGTAATCTAATTTAATAGCAGGTTGTCACAATAGCATGAACAAAACTTCCATGATAAAGGTTTATTTTTTCAACAATTTTTTTTTCTTGATAATTTATGTAAAATGATTTGGCAAAGTTATTATTTATTTGGAAAAAAAACAAGTGAATTATTTTTGGTTTATTTCATTTGAATTGTGTTTTCTTTAAAAATTAAGATACAACATGAAAAAAATATTATAAGAAATATATTGCATCTATGGTATGGATAAAAGGGAAGAATATGAATATTAATATTGCATCTATAGGATGGATAAAGTGAAGAAGATGAATATTAAACCACACAAACAAACACGTTACAACTGAAAAATAAAGCAGTGATAGCTGTCACTTTCGTTTTGGCCAAGATAATTTGGAATATGATATAATTAAAAGGCATGAAGTATTCACTTCTTTCCTCTTTTGAGTCGAGCCCCTTCAGAGTTGATCATCGCCAACATGATGAAGAGCGAGCCGCATGGGGAAAATAGAGGGTTCGTTTGGTGGTTTCACTTTATTTCCCATTTAGTCGAGCCCTTCCAATTTGATCACTGTCGACATGATGAAGAGCGAGCGGCTTGGGGAAGAATAGAGGGTTCATACGGTGTTTGCCATATTGGACATCTTGTCCTGGAGTTTATTCTGGTAACTGCTGTGCTAATTCGTGGGAGATTTTGTTATTACAGAAATAGAATGTTGATGTTGGTTAATTGGCGGGAGGGGAGTGATATTGCTTGGGTTAATATATATCCACGAGTGATAGCCTCTGCAATGGAGATGAAGAGGGCATCAGACCGGACGTGGAGGCTTTTGAAGAGGCATGCAAGGACATCCTTAGTTGCAGAGCTGAAATCCTCAGGTTCTTTTCAGGTAAGCCAAATTCTTTTGATATTTTTCCATCTAGTGTTAAACTGTTAGGGATTAATTGTTAAAAATTCTTTTGATATTTTTGCATCTAGTGTTAAACAGTTAGGGATTAATTGTTAAAAATTTTCTGGATACTCTCCAAGTATGCAAAAGCCTCAAATTGTCAAATTCCTCACCTGTAACTTCTGTTGTGCCTGTAACTTCTGTTGTGCCTCATGGAGGCTTTGTATACTGATGCTGCTTCTGTGTACTTTTACATACTAAATGGGTTTTCCTCTGAACTAAAAGAAAGTTTTATTAAAGATGTTTTAGAACTTCTAAAAGTGAATTTTAACAGTATACATAGAACCTAAACTCAATCTAGAAGAGGCATAGAAGGCCCTCTATACTCAAGCTAAAAGAAGAAATGCAGTGAACGGCTTCTATGTGATGTTTTAAAATGTATGGTTTTTGTTCAGTTTGTGACTGGATGGCTGGCTTCTGTGAATGGAACGTGAGCCCCATGTTCCCACCGATTGAAATAAGGGCTTCAAAGGGCTGTTTAATTGTTAGTATGTATTCCCTAACTTTTAGTGGAAAAGTTATAAATTCAGGGATGTAGTTAGTTAATGTATGAGCCTCCATCGTTCTAGGGTAAAGACTAAGTGCAGTTTATATAGATCTCCGTAGTTGGTGCCCACAAATTAAATAATTGTATTGTATCGGCTCTACCTTTGCTTTTCCTGCAATTAACTCATTAGCTGGATCAACAGCTTAATCAACTGTGAAATCTACTGGAATGACTAAGGCTGGTAGCTTGTAGGTGTTGCTGCCTATGGATTTGAATATTTATATTCCTCTTATCCATATGTTGGATTCTAGCCTTTCTATTCCTTTAATATATGCTATTGAAATTGGTGCTTCAACCGGTATATATGATTTTCCCCCTTTGCGAAAGCTGGTGCGTATAGGTAAAGGGATTATTAGACTGGTAGTATCCCTCATCATCAGCAGAGCATAGTTCCCATTTTATATATACCGAGCCTATAAGGAAGAATACTGAGGCTAAACGTAGATAAATCACTGCCCTAACTAGAACCCTCGACTCCTACAGAATCCACTACTCACAACAACTCCTATTTTTTATTATGAGACTGGGACTCCTTTACTTGCACCACTACTTACTGGGAGTGCTACAGGATCAATTACTAGGACTGGATATTTGAATACTGTTGGGAGTCATGCTCAACAATGTTATCGGAACCGGACCGGTCATCGAACCGGCGAAGCCCAAAATGTGAATCGGACCGGAACCGGCAAAAAACCGGGTAAAAAACCGGCTGACTAAAAAATACACAAAATATTCATATTTTGTAAAAAAACATATATATTCATGTGCATACATATGAATCCATACCATTAACTGAGCGCTTAATTAACCAAGTGAAAGGAACAAACTATAAGTGAATCACTACCCTGGAATACTAGAAGAATACTGCCTGAGATCATTTTACAGGGCTGCCGGGACACGAGTTAAAAATATATCTGCTTCATTTGCAGTTAGATCAAACTTTATAAAATATTATGCTACAAGTTTGAAACCCCATTGGCTCTGGAATTAGTTTGTTGTTACTTGCATCAATCCTCAGGTTCTGTGTGTTGGAGAGGATGATCACTTTTCAAACACAGATAGATCAGAAATAGGTCTGAGGGTCTTGTGATCCAAAATATGTTTCTTTTTTATTGATCTGAATTGATCTAAATTGATGATATGTTTCCTTTTCTCTTATTTGTGTATCCTCATAGAACCCTCTTTTATTACCAATATGGACTGCTGAAGTGTCCCTCTACTGGAGGTGTGGTATGGTTTAATCTTTGATCAACTGCCTTGCTGCTTATTAATGCATTTAATATTTCATATTCTCACTATGGAGTGATGCACATACACATTATATGAACAGTCCATTCAACATTTATGAAATAACAGCAGTAGCAAATTAATACTTTAGCAAGGATTCATTACCAAAAATGGCCATCATTGTAAAGTGAGAATACAGTGATATTTATCAGCAGTAACAAAACATAATCAAACTTTTAATTAACCCTCAAACCTGGTCATTTCCTGAACGTAGCAAATTAATGGCTATGCTGAACACTTAACTGACTGAGTTTGTAGGGCAGAACTTCTTTTTGGTTCACAGGACCACAATTTCTCCTCAATATATAGTCTGCATACCCAATGATCATGCCCAACTGGAAAGAAACTTCATCCCAATAAATTAACACAGTATGACAGTCAAAACGCTAAGAGGATGGTACCCACGATTTTTGGAAATGATGGCAGCAGGGTATCTTCCTATGTGGCCACAACTCATTCCAGGAAATCCTGTAACAGCTTGTATATAAAAAAAATGAGAAGACTACTGAGATTATGCCCTTCCTCAACAAGTAACCACTACAAGGTTCTCAAACCTCACCAATAAATGGTGACTGTTTCCTCTGCAATTTCAGACACTCTCCATAGATGACAGTCTACCCAAATGCGCCCTCTTTTAGGTTGTATTTTTGTTTGTTTTTTTTTTAATTTGAAAAAACGTGGGTCCCTGCACGCGGTCGTACGGCAGAGTACGGACCGGCCGGTTCCGTACAGAACCATCCGGTTCAGTAAGGAACCGGCCGATTCAGTGCCCGGTTTGGTCAAATTTCTGGTTTTTAAATTTTTTTTAGGAAACCGGACCGGTCAACCCTGTGAACCGGCCATACCGACTGGTTTTGCCGGTTCCGATAACACTAGTGCTCAATGATCTAATTTTGACTATGTTTTATACTTGTCTATCTCTGTATCTATTGATGATATATTAGCTATCTTACTAAGCTCCTCACTCACTCAGCTATTAGCTTTATCTAATAAACACTAATAATAAAACCGTATTCAGCTCTATATAACTATGCTACTTACTCTGTTAGAGGTGCTTTAGGTCCCTTCACTGCCAATAACATAAATAACTATGAAAACCCCACCACGTATGAGTCCAATCCCAGACCAACAATGGGATCTATGGAACATTATAGCAATCAGCCATGCACTCCAACTCAGAACAGGAAGCACAACATGCCTTGAACCAGTGAAGATTTGAATGCAAATAATAGAGATGAGGTCTAAGTGGATATTACGGAATCTCGACTGCTAATATTGAGGATTTGTATTCGGATCTGACTCTGCTTAGGGTTCTGCTTCTCCTGCTGTTGGCAACTGCTCTTATTTCTGCTAAGATTTAATGTTTGGAACTTTACTTTTCCCCTGACACCTTTGAAAACCTTGAGGCTTGTAGTAAGTAACCATGGATAACAAATTTCACAATTGTCATCACAAGAACATAGCAGTTCACTATTTCTTAGATGACAGAATAACACTTTTGAGGAAACTATTATGTGCCGAGACAATTTCTTTTTGTTTGGACACTAGTATTTAGCTTGGAGTTAATCACTCCATTTATTCAATGAAGAACACTCGTGGCTCAATTTCTTTAGTTCAATATCACGTAGCTGTTGCTAAATGCTATAGGAAGCAAAGCCTTATTCCTTTTATTTCTCTGGACTATGACAAGTGGCTT
This sequence comes from Pseudotsuga menziesii, assembly GCA_001517045.1. Classification (NCBI taxonomy): domain Eukaryota; kingdom Viridiplantae; phylum Streptophyta; class Pinopsida; order Pinales; family Pinaceae; genus Pseudotsuga; species Pseudotsuga menziesii. Next base: position 177,839 of record LPNX010940789.1, read on the forward strand.
CAATACCTTGATGTTTGATGAAGAATCCGTCCACCAACCTGATGTGGAACAAGGATGAGAATGGCCTGCTACAGGGTCTTGACCGGATCAAGAATTTGTTGCTAAGCCTAGATATTTTTATTTCACTTGGGTGACTATAAACCGCTCATAGAAACCTCTGAGATGTTGTTTCATAGATGAGACCTGCGATAACATATGTTTGATACCCTTGCGGGATCAAAACAAGTGATGATGTGCATCTATTTGCCCAAAATTACCTATGTCGTTGTCACATGCAATGTTGTTGGTATAGAATATAATTCTGAGGTTGATCTTTAAGTATACCAAAGCCTCCTAAGAGGGTCTGAAAATGTTATTTTTACCAGTCTTACCCCTTGCTATGAACATAGGTTTTTTTTATAATAATATGCTTATAAATCATGTTCAGAGTTCTTCAAAATTTTGTCCCAAAGCTTTATTTATGACTGCTTACTATTTTTTAGGGCCTAAGCATGCTCAATAGTGCTCAGATAGCCCAGAGAAAACCCAAGTGACCACCCTTGCAAAACTGGGGTAATAGATGCCATGCATTTTTATGGTCCTAGTAAGGCAATATATGTGATTCCTCTCCCTCTATTAAGAATTAAAATGGTCATGACTATAATATGACTGCTTACTGCTTTTTGATGGTGTAAGCATGCTATGACTATAATAGGTGAGGATATGTTTTTAATTTATTTATTAAAGGTCTATGACAATTATATATTTCTATTATTAAGACTTCATTAGACTAAAATTACAAAATTGAGACTTTTTTTAAAGATACAATACATTACGTAATATGTTG
>LPNX010940789.1:178753-194380 GCA_001517045.1 Pseudotsuga menziesii
AAGTAGAGGTGACATTTGCAGCCTCCAAATTTCTTTCCTTCGCTAATAGAAGGTAAAAGCTTGAATAGGTTTTATGGATATTTTCATTGTATCTTGAAGCAATGGCCATTCTTCCTCAACTTGGACTATTGCAAAGATCAAGGACTATTGATAGTATGACTAGGAATTGTGTCTTCCTTCTATGGCATGCTTTTTCTGTATAATGTAGTATTTGGAAGTCTCCAGTTTCGATCATTATGCTTCTCTCATTAGAATTATAAAATTGCTTAGGATCCTGTTAAGCTGTTTTGTTGCTTTTCTATTGATATGGAATCTAAATTCTATCATGCTAGAACATGAGCCTCCATCGTTCTAGGGTAAAGAATAAGTGGATCACTGCCCTGGAATACTAGAAGAATACTGCCTGAGATCACTTTACAGGGCTACCTGGACACAAGTTAAAAATAGATCTGCTTCATTTGCAGTTAGATTGAACTTTATAAAATATTATGCTGCAAGTTTGAAACCCCATTGGCTCCGGAATTAGTCTGTTGTGACTTGCATCAATCCTCACGTTCTGTGTGTTGGAGAGGATGATCACTTTTCAAACACAAATAGATCAAAAATAGGTCTGAGGGTCTTGTGATCCAAAATATGTTTCTTTTTGATTGATCTGAATTGATGACTGAGTGGCAAATGCGCTCCAGGATATCATTAAAGCAGAAAATTTTGATGATCAGCGCCTGGCCCACCTCCAGTTCATTGATTTCAGGCACACTTCCAAGATGCCACTGAAGTGCATCATGAATATGCTATTCATGTCATGATTCTATAGGATCCATTGAGGTCATACATTTATTCCTGAGTTTGAATGGCTCAAAACTGCCCACCTTTAACAATTTTAAAACCTGTCATCAAGGTGCCTGTGTTTTGTTTCAAACAGCAAGCTTTCATTTATTTGCTTGAAAGGATTTCCACTCAATAAAAAGTCTTCCAAATATTTTTTTTGTTCAAATGAGGAGTGTATCTAAGGTTGGGCATCAAATCTCGTACTAGACACCTCCAATGCTATTGCCTAACTCATGCTAGAAATCACTGATAGGCAGGACATGAGCTTCAAGTTGATCTGGGCATACTCGGAAGTGCCCAGATATGTGTTTAAGTCCCCTTTTCACCATTGTTAGGAAGTGAAATAAGCCTAGAAGTGCCTAGAACACACCCATACTTGCTTCCTTACTGTCCAGAATTGATTTACAACTGCTATTATGTACCGGACTTTCCCAAAAACTCAGGAAAACCTAGGTAAACACCCCATCCAAACAAGGGGATAACACAACATTTGTAGATTGCAATTATGCCATTCTAGTGATTATTTTTAAAATAAATGTTTGAGTTAGGTTGTATTTTTGTTTTTTTTTTTTGTTTTTAAATTTGAAAAAACATGGGTCCCTGCACGCGGCCGTACGGCAGAGTACGAACTGGCCGGTTCAGTGCCCGGTTTGGTCAAATTTCCAGTTTTTTAAAATTTTTTTGGAAATCGGACCGGTCAACCCTGTGAACCAGTCAGACCAGCCGGTTTTGCCAGTTCTGGGCCAGTTCTAATAACACTGGATTTGAATGCAAATAAGAGAGACGAGGTCTAAGTGGATATTATGGAATCTCCACCGCTAATATTGAGGATTTGTATTCGGATCTGACTCTGCTTAGGGTTCTGCTTCTCCTACTGTTGGCAGCTGCTCTTATTTCTGCTAAGATTTAAGGTTTGGACCTTTAGTTTTCCCCTGACATCTTTGAAAACCTTGAGGCTTGTAGTAAGTAACCATGGATAAAAAATTTCACAATTGTCATCATAAGAACATAGCAGTTCGCTATTTCTTAGATGACAGAATAACACTTTTGAGGAAACTATTATGTGCCGAGACAATTTATTTTTGTTTGGACACTATTCTTTAGCTTGGAGTTAATCACTCCATTTATTCAATGAAGAACACTCGTGGCTCAATTTCTTTAGTTCAATATCACGTAGCTGTTGCTAAATTCTATAGGAAGCAAAGCCTTATTCCTTTTATTTCTCTGGAATTTGACAAGTGGCTTCAATACCTTGATGTTTGATGAAGAATCCGTCCACCAACCTAATCTGGAACAAGGATGAGAATGGCATGCTACAGGGTCTTGACAGGATCTAGAATTTGTTGCTAAGCCTAGATATTTTTATTTCACTTTGGTGACTGTAAACCGCTCATAGAAACCCCTGAGATCTTGTTTCATAGATGAGACCTGCGATAACATATGTTTGATACCCTTGGGAGATCAAAACAAGTGATGATGTGCATCTATTTGCCCAAAATTACCTATGTCGTTGTCACATGCAATGTTGTTGGTATAGAATATAATTTCGAGGTTGATATTTAAGTATACCATAGCCTCCTAAGAAGGTCTGAAAATGCTATTTTTACCAGTCTTACCCCTTGCTATGAACATAGGTTTTTTTTATAATAATATGCTTATAAATCATGTTCAAAGTTCTTTAAAATTTTGTCCCAAAGCTTTATTTATGACTGCTTACTATCTTTTAGGGCCTAAGCATGCTCAATAGTGCTCAGATAGCCCAGAGAAAACCCAAGTGACCACCCTTGCAAAACTGGGGTAATAGATGCCATGCATTTTTATGGTCCAGGTAAGGCAATATATGTGATTCCTCTCCCTCTATTATGAATTAAAATGGTCATGACTATAATATGACTGCTTACTGCTTTTTGATGGTGTAAGCATGCTATGACTGTAATAGGTGAGGATATGTTTTTAATTTATTTATTAAGGGTCTATGCCAATTATATATCTCTGTTATTAAGACTTCATTAGACTAAAATTACAAAATTGAGACTTTTTTTAAAGATACAATGCATTACGTAATATGTTGATACTCTAGAAAGGTTGTAGCCAATAGGCCAAAGGAGATTAAAAAACAATATTTTCTCATACTATTTAATTAACTAATACCTAGTTGGTTTCAACCACCTTTTTTCAATTAGCAATTACTGCTAAACATTACCACTGTTTAGGGCTGAAATTATGCCCAGATCTGCCTTTTTTAGGGCTGTTTATGCCTAAAATATTGCCCAGAACTTTGGATTCAGTGCCTAGATTGATTCAAAATTGTCCAAAAACGATTCAGGACTGCCCAGAATTCTTGTTTTAGAACTGTTATTATGCCTAGAATTGTTTTTTGAGATCTGCATTTTAAAAATCCACCTGGTGCTGCACAGTTAAAGTCTGAGATTGACCCTCAGAAGATGCCAACGTTTGCCCAATGTTTCGGATAACAAGGCTGCCATATATCCAAGTGATGGTTGTGATGAAACAGAGATGCCTAGCTTGTGTCAACCCAGACTTGGAATACCACCATTTGATAATGGAATGTACTCGGGACTTCTTCACTTCTTCCTAGCAGTATGTACAAGGGTTTGATTGCTATTATAGTTGCCCAAAATCCTTTAGGATATCAAGAAGTGTTGTTCAACAAGCCCAAAATTTCCCTAGAACAACCCTTGTATTTTTCCGACATCCCTTCATGGACACCTGTACAAGATGGGTGGTAACTGTGCCCACCCAACTTACAAGATCACTCATCGAACCAACCATCCTGAAGTTAGCTACAATCCTCCATGAAATTAGCAAAGTGTTCCCTTGCCATAAGTGGGTCAAGAGCCAACATTGTCCTCTAAGTTACTCAATGCCCCTCTTCCAAGGTAATTCTTCCTCCCAAGCAAGGAACCAAACTCTTCAGGTGTTCACCCCATTAAAAATGTCATCATGCCATCTAGGTCTCTAATGCTCTAAGGATGTGTGGCACATAGGCATCGGGACAAGGTCTGTTAATACATGAGTAAGCTATGTCCATTCTGTATGTCCCTTCGTCGAGGAGGGAATCATTCCATCAGAACATGGGCATAGGACAAATAGGTAGTAAGGGGAGAAGTGGAAGGATCTCCCTTGATTCAAACTATTATCCCCAACCAATCTGGGTAGAAGGCTGATCCAGCATAGGAGTTAAGGAGGGATGGAAATGGAATAACAAAAGAAGGATTGGAGTCCGATGTTATCAGTAGTGGGAGTAGGGGCATGGGGGTTTGATCTAATGGTTTAGGGATTTCATCAATGACGTGGGAGAGAAAATATATTTCCATCATGACACAACCAAGGGTCATTAACACACCATGCACCCGATATCACATGAAGCACCATGAAACAAGGGGTGAACACTTTCATAGAGATTTTTTGGCCAAACCACATGCTATTTTTTGGCCCCAATCCATTAATCGGTGTGCTATGCGAGCATGAAGCCATAGTCCATCCACATGGAGCTCCCAATGATTTACTCGCAGTGACATTTTTTCCTGGTCCTCTTGAACTGTTCAAATGTGATCGAATTGATTCTCTTCTAATTCCATGGAGTACACACATTGTGTCTTGGTTCAGCACCTGAACTGATTGGTTCAGGTATTTATTGTTGTTATGAAGATAGAACCAGGACGGTTGAATGTTGATGCCCAGAATTCATGTAGGTGAGCCTAGAATTTCATTTAAGGGCTATTACTACTGAACATTACCACTGTTTAGGGCTGAAATTATGCCCAGATCTGCCTTTTTAAGGGTTGTTTATGCCTAAAAGATTTCCCATAACTTTGGATTCAGTGCCCAGATTGATTTAAAATTGTCCAAAAACGATTCAGGACTGCCAGACTTCTTGTTTTAGAACTGTTATTATGCCCATAATTGTTTTTTGAGATCTGCATTTCAAAAATCCACCTAGTGCTGCACAGTTAAAGTCTGAGATTGACCCTCAAAAGATGCCAACGTTTTACCAATGTTTCGGATAACAAGGCTGCCATATATCCAAGTGATTGTTGTGATGAAACAAAGATGCCTAGCTTGTCTCAACCCAGACTTAGAATACCACTGTTTGATAATGGAATGTACTCGAGACTTCTTCACTTCTTCCCAGCAGTATGTACACGGGTTTGATTGCTATTATAGTTGCCCAGAATCCTTTAGGATATCAATAAGTGCTCTTCAACAAGCCCAAAATTGCCCTAGAATAGCCCTGTTTTTTTGTTTTGTTTTGGATATCTTGGTATTGAATTCTCATCCTATCTTGCGACTATAAAGTGGGTATGCTGTCTCCCATTATAGTGCCCTGATTCAAATTTAGATTTCAATTTTATTTATGATGATGATGATTGCTTGTCTACTGTGTTCAACTTTATAATATGGAACCTATACAATCAAATGATTTACTTGATTTATCATGTCTTTTTTTATGATCGAACAACTTCCTAGCTCCCTTTGATTTTCATGGGTTAATAAGTGATGGAGTTCCGTTTTTTTGCAAATATTTTGAAAATTAGATCTAATGCCTTAATGCCTTTGTAGGCTGGGCATTCCAGGAGAAAATATCTTTTTTCCTCTACTTTATTCATCTCATAGATTTTACAGAATCTTTTGCACCAAGGTGTTTTAGGTCTCAAGGGAACTATAGAGCAGATAGGTCTCAAAGAAGATAAAAAAGAAAACATAAGCATTTATGATTCTATCTAGATGCTGTGTATCCATTACTACAGAGCTTGTAATTGTTAGTCAAGTTCAATGTGAGGGAGCTCTGGTGTGGCTCATGTTTCTTCAGTTATGAGCGAACAGTAACTCACAAAGGTACATTAGACTTACCATAGACAGTATCTGAATTTATTAACCTGAAACATGGCTCTTAAATACAGCCTTTTGCTCACCATCCCTGATTGCAGAATAAAGTTTCCTATGAAAACACCTAATACATAAAATAAATTAGAATAGGGAATACCATGTCTGAATTATCAGGTCACTGAATTGAGCGATTCTTTGAGTATAATACCAAATAGCTAGTTTTTAAGAATCTTAACCAGAAAAACAATTAGGGAAACTAGAAAAATGTTTTTAAGCTTCTCATTACATAATTTGTTTGACTTTTAATGTTTAATTAGCGTAGAGTGTTGTGTGATTTACCATTGGATAGGGAATGGGACTCTAGTTGTGGGTTAACCTTGGGAATGGCCTCAAAGATGATAGTGAGAAAGATATAATTATTAATAAATGGTTATACCTCTTCATTTTCTCATAAAAACAGATGGAGTTTAAATTATTGATGTCTTTTATTATTATATATGTGTGTAGAAGGAGGTCATACCTTCCTTAGATCCTAAGTATTTGTCTGAACACAATAGAAATTGGTCAAAGTGAAATGAATCTTTTGAAGGATCATCTAATCCCTCCCATCGTAGATAAGAAGATGATCAGGGAAATGCATACTGCTCTGGTCACCTTGTACCAAAGCGAGAACATGTCCAAGAGAATGCTCTTGAAGAACAAATTGACCAGTACTTGCATGAGCATGACTAACACATTATCTAGCTATCTTATGAAGCTCATAGAGTTTGGAGATCAGCTAGTTGCTGCTGTTGACATGGTAGAAGAAAATGAGCTAGTCTGGATCAATCTGAATGGTTTTGGTCAATCTTAGCATCATTTTTTACAATGTGTATGTGCTTGTTAGAATCTACCTTCATTGAAAAGTCTGTTGGATGCCTTTCTTGGGGAGGAGATGACCTTAGGACAGTTTTTAAACCAGCTATGAGGGATGTACCAGAACTAGCTCTAATTGGGAAGGTGAAGAAAGTAGGAAAGAAAGGAAGATCCAAGAAGGGTCAAAAGAAGAAAGAAGACTCATGGTCTTCTAACCAGAAGAAGAAGGATTTGACTCTTGAGCCATATCAAGTGCTTCAAGTGCAACAAGCATGACCACCATGTTTTGTATAGAAGCATAAATTCAACGCACTTGGCTCTGTGTGAAACCCATTTCCTGTAGGAAAAGTGATTTGCTTTAACTCGTATATTGAATCAAAAGATATTCAAGGGCTTCCAAATAGCCACATTTATCATGAATGGGTTCATATAAAATGTTTCTTACACTTTCTTAATCTAAGCCATTTCCAGGAACTCATGACCATCAATTCTCCATTTGTGGAGAAAGTAGGGGGAAAGAAGGGACTTGCCACTTGTATCACTAGATGTTTGTCCCCTCCCACAAGAAAAACATGAGCTCAGATTGCCATAATATTCAATCACAAGGACCAGCTCTACCAGCAAATCGGTGGTAAGAATCAAAGAGCAATTTGGGAATTTCTATTAAATCTATCATCTTACACTAAGTTTGTAATTTGGGAATTTCTATAAACAATTATTCAGTAAAAAGTTAGTGTCAAACCTTGTAATATTGAATCATTAAAAGCTCTGTATTTTAGAAATGTATTTGACTGTTTAATCAACTTGCTGGTGTGGAATTTCATTTTATGAAATAGAGGTAATTGATCATCAGGATGCTTTTTATTTCAGGTGTCAGACAGCCTACTTCATGAACCCAAGACCAAATTGAACCCTGTTAATAGATATTTTTTGTACGGTTTTGTCTTCACAACTGATGGGTTTTTGTTAGGTATTATTTTTGAGCTCGCGCACTAGATTTAGTCTTTCAGGTGGCATATAACTACAAAATTGCAGCTCATCCAGAAAGATGTCGCTGTTTTCAGAAAGAACTGATGGGATCAGCGGAGATTGCTTTTATTATCTTGAGTTCTTGCTTGGCTGTTGAAGATTTTCATGAACAGGTAGGCATAATGTCTTGAAATCATTTCTTTCTGCCGTGCTTTGAAGGTTATTCAGTTATCTTGATTCTACTTTAGCTTTGTATTTCGATGAATGTCTGAATGCATTCAATTTTTGTTTGTAGTTTTCAGTTTATTTCATGACATGGGTATTCTGAGAAGCCTGCAGTATTATATTTTTTTGTTTGGCATTTATTTTATTAGAGAGATATATAATAGAATCTTTATGGGAAACTCTGGGATTTGCATAAAAACATTCAGCATCCATTTATCTCCTATCCTGTCGGTTTTCTGAATCGAGGATGCTAGTAACAAGCAGCCAAAATACCAGATGGTAACCCAAGGGATTCATGGGGTTTCATCCTAAGGCCTCTATGAACTTTGCACAAGAGTGTCTACCAATAGAGCTAACCATTGGGCGATTAGTTTGCCCCTCTTTATTATTATTATATCTTTGCATTTCTTTATCTAACCAAAAGATTCCTCATTTCGTAGGCACCCCTTGAAGGTCCACATGGGAGTTTACTTCCATGTGGTTCTACTAACCAGGCATGGCTGTCTGTTGATCTGGTAGAGGTATTGTGCCATATGGCAGAGATTGGGCATGGGATTTCTATGCATGCATTGCTTGAGTTTCCTATTAAGCACTGTCCAGAGATATTGTTAATTGTCGTTTCCCAAGTTAAGGTAAAATGCAAGGTCTTAATGTTTTTTTTCCTCTTGAAGTTGTTTTATGTTTGTTGAGCACATTATTGCTTTATGGTGACTAAAAGGAATGTAACACTGTTCTCCAAACTGCATTCAATCAGCTGCAGCATGAAATATTGGCTGCCCTTTTCCCATCATATCTTGTTGGTACCAATCCTAATTGTACCATTCTCCTACATCATTGGGCATGGGAGTGCTGTGAATATATTTCTTGAGTTTCCTATTAAGCACTGTCCAGAGATATTGTTAATTGTCGTTGCCCAAGTTAAGGTAAAATGCAAGGTCTTAATGCTTTTTTTTCCTCTTGAAGTTGTTTTATGTTTGTTGAGCACATTATCTCTTTATGGTGACTAAAAGGAATGTAACGCTGTTCTCCAAACTGCATTCAATCAGCTACAGCATGAAATATTGGCTGCCCTTTTCCCATCATATCTTGTTGGTACCAATCCTAATTGTACCATTCTCCTACATCAGCTATGGCTTGTTGATCCTAATATAGTTCTCTGGGGTATGATGGATCTCCATGCTAAGGATCCTAGCTGCATATCAAAGATTTTAGATGCATGACAAGAGATAAAGTTAAGTGCTTGCAGTTAAACTCAATATAGCAGATAGATATAAGATCTGTATCTGTCATAGATAGTGTCCAACTTGTATCTCTTTGATCTGTACTATTTAGAAACTATTTTTATTTCTTATAAATAGTTTGGATCCTATTCATTTCTTAGGTAGAATCTACAATTTTAAATCTCAATTGACAAAATTTGTGATATTGTGAAACTAACAGAAGTTAAAAGTCAAAATGAACCGTGTTGTGTACCATTTTCTTTCTAGCAAGTCAATTCAATATTGTTAAACTACCACGTTATGGTTTGAAATAGTAGCCTTTTAGATTGTTTATTTGAAAGTTTGAATGCCACTAAATCTAGTCCTTTCTAAAAAGTGTGTTATAAGGGATGCATCCTGGAACCTATATGAAGATTTTATATGTAAGCTTGTATTCTTCATTCCTAGTGTTATTTAGGATGCTCATGCCTTTAACTTGAGGTTATAGTCACTGAGAAATTCAAGTTAGAAGTTTTTTTGCTTGTTTTGAGAACTTCATATCCAATTTTTTTTTGCATGGAAAACTCTATTGTTTTTTTCTACAATGTTAACATTGAAGGAATATATCTTCAGTGTATAGCTTCTTTTAATTCTTATGAAGAAAACCTTATCTGCAGGCCTTAACTATGGTATTGGACTTGACTCCATTTTTCTTTGCAATTGAACTTGCTGCTCTTGCATCAAAAAGGGAGTTTTTTAATTTGGAGAAGTGGCTAAATGATAATCTTAGTAGTCAACGAGATAAGTTATTTGAGGTAAGCTGCTCTCTGTTTATTGTTTTTGTGTAATTAGACTTAATTACTTAATGTTGCATACTTGGGTATTTAGTGGAAACTGATTCCTAAGTCAATTTGAGGTAAATTGAAAGGATTCTTTATTTGTTATCCTCATTGTAAAGTTCTTGATGAATGAATGTTGTATCTTTTCATTAGTGAACACTTGTTACTTTGGTTGTAGGCATGTCTGAAATTTCTGAGGGAAAGAACTTTATTTGAAGCATCAAATGAGTCTTTAGGAAATCCTGTCCAATGTTCTGGACCTATTGTCAATCTTTCTTTGGAGACAACTGCAATACTCTTCAAAGTGAGTTACTTTTTTATGATTTATGGACATGTTTCAGCATGAATTATGGTATCTTGTTTCACTCTAAGTATTGGGTTATTCAGGTTCTTCAAGCTAATGTGGGCCAGTTAGCATCTCGAGATCTTGCCGAGGAAATGAAATGATTGCATTCTGCAACTGTCCATGTTAATCCACGCTTATTGAGTGTTGGGGCTTCAGAACAGTCATCATCTGAGGTCTTTGCAAATGATATTGAGGAAGAGGCAAACTCTTATTTTCAGCAGACATATATTGGACAGTTAACAATGGATGATGTAATAGAAAATCTTGCACATTTCAAGGAGTCATCTGAGAAGAGGTATCTTGTTTCCTGACCTATAAATAAAGCTAATAGTGTTCTCATCTATAAAGCTTTTCCTGATTAAATTGTCTTTTGACATTGGAGGTTTTCTAGTGTGATCTGTTTCTATTTGATCTTCTTCTAATAGTGATTGTCACATGCCCTACATGTAGGCTGTACTTAAGACATGGGGAAACATTTCCCAATGAGTCCTCAAGCCCTTGGGGCATGGGAAACAAGGGGAACACACCCCCAACACTGGGGGACACATCCCTATGAAACACTATTAAAACCATAGCTAAGTCTCTCTAGGCTTAAGCAATAACTTATTAATGTGTGAAAAATCTAAAAGAGTTTGCAATTCATCAACTACATGGTGGACACAAATCTAGGCAAAATCAAAATGGATTATGAAATGGCAGATAGTATTGCAAATAGTATGGTTTCTTCATCAAGCTTTATAGGCGCATTAGAGGAAATTTGGGGTCTAAAATGGGCCTTATAAGAAAATGTGCCAAAATAAGTTTTTGTGAGTTCAAATTCAAGAACCGATAGAATTTCAATAAAATAAGTCAACCATAATGGTTGAATTGACATATTTGTCATTAAAAAAAACTACTTTTTTTGTTTGTATTTTTGACATATCTCATTGTGTTTTTACTCAAATTTCGATCAGGAGAGCTCGTTGGATGCGGAATTTTATTCCACATCCAACGAGTACCCACACTACATACTTTTGATGGACCCCGCTACCCCAAAAACAAGAAATACCTGAAAAAATGTGATAATGACATCATCATCACATTTTTCAGGTATTTCTTGCTTTTGGGGTAGCGGGGTCCATCAAAAGTATGCAGTGTGGGTACTCGTTGGATGTGGAATCAAATTACACATCCAACGAGCTATCCCAATCGAAATTTGAGTAAAAACATAGGGAGATATGTCGAAAATACGAACACAAAAAGTAGTTTTTTTCTTTCTTCCTCCAAAATTAATCAATATTATTTTATTATTTTAACTATTATTTTATTATTTTAACTATTATTTTATTATTTTCCTTAGGAGGCCCATTTTAGACCCCAAAATTCCTCTAATGGTTTTTTTAATCTAAATTTTGGGAGGGAAGCTCTTCAAAGCAAAGAATGCAAGCCTTGATTTAGATGACACATTCACCCTTCCTTGATAATAAAGTCGTTGTAGGATGCAATCTGAGTTTCATTCACAGGTTTGTTGGAAAAGTCTTTAAGTCTGCGACAGGATTCCACACACAGTTTTGCTGGAAATGCCATTTTCAAACCTTCCATACACAGTTTTGCTGGAAACGCCTTATAGAAGCCTTTAAGGATTTAAGGATGGTACAGGATTACCAGGCCTTCCTGAGAAGTTTCTTTAAATAAGGTACAGGCTGCCTGGCTTGCCAATGGTAGTTGAGTAATGATCTTTTCAAATTCGTTTTAGGCCTGAAGAAAATTCAGAGTTGTATACTGTCGTTCCACACACAATTTTGCTAGAATATTCTTTTAGACTGAATGGATTTTATCCTTTTGTGACATTACATGGGGCCCCTATAGGATGGATTAGTACTGAGATTTCATATGCAGTCCGAAACGCGTCGAGAACTAAAACTCTACACAGGTATCCAATCCCCCTTGAAGATAACTGCAACCTGTGAAAGCCTTAATGAAACCCTTTCATACAAAGGTTATGCTATTGGCTGGCATTTTTTTTGTCATTAAGCCGGTATACACTAGATAGATGACAAAAGCCTATTTTTTCCTGAAAAGATGAAAGAATGTTTTTTTCAAAAACAATGTAAAGGTAAATAGGAAGGGATGCTTGTCATAGCCAAGGAATTGTACATTTAGCATTATGAAAATGCTGAAAATGCATCTGCGGAACATACAATTTTTATATTTAATAAAAGGTTATAACCTTTTTCCAAGAATAAAAATAGAGTAAACAATAATTGAATACAAAAGTACAACCTCCAGCTCTAAACAAAAATGGCAAATACAAATAAACAACCACGGTACAATAAATGTGACAAGGGCCCTAAAACGGGCCTCCCAGTTTCCTTCATCAGAAGTATTCTGCAATCCTAAGCAAGGTTTCTGTGCTTTCCACAGTAGACGCATGCATCCTTCTTGTCTTCGATCTATTGCTTGAACCACAGTTCATTCCTTCTTACCTACAAATAATGCTGGAGTGTCACTTGAACTACATGTCCAATTTTCCTCGTCAAGGAGAGCTGCTATATAGCCCTGTTTGATCATTTCTGCACACTTTACCAGCTGGTAGAATTCAAAGGAATGATGCTATATTAGCTTTGTAGCAATGCTCTGTTCTATTAGCCAAGTATTCTGTAACAGTATATCAGCATTACTACAACTATGTGTGAGTTTTTTATAATGTCACGGAGGATCTTAATTAATCTGGTCAAAATACATGACAAAAACATTACCTAGACTTCAAAATGCTATTGAATCATATATGCAGAGTAGGTAGTGCCTTCTAAATGCTATTGAATCATGCATGCAGAGTAGGTAGTGCCTTCTATGAGGTAACCAGACCTTCAATGTCTAATATTTTTTTCTCACATACCCTACCCAATTCAACATGGAATTCTCTAATATAAATCCCTGAAAGGTGCGCTGAAGTGATGATCAACCTTCTACTATTGGGTATGGCAAACAAAATTAGTCGAGGTTGAAAAAGGATATGTACCTCTATCAATTGGGTCTAGTTCAGATGGTTTGGTGTTGATGTATATGTAACTTCGGAATGTATTCTTCTATGTATTTCATATATTGTAACCCGATGTTTATTCCGTGATGTTTCTATTATGTATTTGAGTCATGTGGTCATGCCTCGATGTTCCGATCGGGAGGATTAATAATGTAAACAAGTCATATCAAGTCATTAGGTAAGTCCCCACAGTTTAGGGGCACTTGGGTTATTATACACTAATTAAGGTGTAGGCTCAAGTAATTAATTATAAGTTAAGCCTACATGGTTGAGTGCACTTCAAGTCAACGAAAGAATATAAATAGAGAGTGAGAGTCTCTCTATTTGTCACTTGTGAATTACATCACTTGCTCTCTCAAGTGTGGCCCACCTTTGGAGAAGGAAATACTTTGGCTTGACATAAGACAGAAGGCTGTTGTTGTGTTGGGAGGTCATCTTACTATTTTGGGATCACATCTTGTGGTGATACTATCTTAGAGGAAGTTGAGGGGTTTTCTCCATTTATGGTTTCCCCTCCTAAAATCTTTGTGTCTCTTGTCTCTTGTGATGTGCTTATGTGATTGTTGTGCTTGTTATTCTCTCAGTGAAAAGATCTTATCATAATGCTAGCTTAAATGTTGAAAAACTAACATGGTATCAGAGCTAACCTGAGAAGAAGACATTGTGCAGCTACAGGAACTAGGGCTTCCTATTTTGTGGATCTTTCTCCACAGATTTTCAGCAAAAGTATGCTAGGATGACTCTCCATTGAAGGGTGCATCTTTCTGTCGATGCGGAATTCAATTTCAAGCATTTTCAGTTTCGATGTGGAAATTAGGGCTTTCTACAGAAGAGGAATTTTTGAGTGAGGCTAGCATAGGATTTTTCTCCTCATAAAAACCAAAATTTAGAGACCTGGATCAATAAATTTGGTTGGGTGAAACTCCAGGAAAGTCAAACCCTAGTTTGACCCTGAGCTAGGAGAAACCCTAAATACTAAAACTGCTAAGTTTTGGTACAGTCGCTATATTCCAATATTGGCGAAGTCTAAAAATCTAAATTTTTTAGGTGCCGAAGATAAAATCCTGATGAACACTGTGTCCAATGGGAAGCCTCTGATTCACTGTATTCCCGGAGATATGATCTCTCCAAGTTAGGGTTCCAGCCTCTTCCAGAAATCATCCATAAACAGGACACCTGGGACGATCTGCAATATCTTGGGCTACAGAGGTCCAAATGGAATTATTAAAGATGTTCCAGAAAGGGAACAGAATTTACGTTCTGTGGTCCTATGTTCAGACTCAGAATATGAACCAGTGACACATGTCATGCCGTACAACTTCACTGTTCTGAACAGTCCTGTAACAGGTCACCTTGGGAAAAGGATCATAAATCCCAAATGGTGAAACCAATTCTGATGAAACCTATGGTGTTGGATCAGGGACATACGAGGTTACCTCAGTGAGAAATTTCAGACACTGAGGATTAGTAATTTCGGAGATATCACAGAAACAGTAACAAGCATTTCTGCAAAAGAAATCAGAAAATTAGGGCTTCCTGTTCCGGGAGTTTCCCTCCTCTGTTTTCAGAAAAGGAGTACATTGGACAGCTCCATTTGAAGAGATCTATCTGTTAATCCAATCAGATCTAAAATATTCCAAGTTTTGAAAATTAGGGTTTCTGTGACAAATCCTAGATCAGCGAACTCCGGGACAAGGACAGACGCCTCAAATCGGTAAGATCTAATCCTTTGCTATTTCCATTTGAGGTTCTCATTTCAATATGATATATCACATCATCTTGGTGACAAGCTTGGGGAAGTTGAAAACTTCCAATCCTGGAAGTATATGATCTCTCTGAAGAAACTGGATTGGACATCTTCATGAGTATAGAGGTTCCAGTTTCAGAGGGAGACAAGGCCAAAGAAGACATCATGCTCATGCTGCAGAGGATGATGAACCATCCAGAAAGAGATCCAGATATGAAAGTGAAGATTCTTCAAGCAAGGATAAATATGTTCTGATATCAGCTCTCATAGGTAACATTACTCATGGAAGTTATGATTGGCTTTTAGACAGTGGGGCTTCCAAACATATGACAGGATTCAAGGAATCCTTTGTAAGACAATCAGAACATGAATCACCTCACAAGGTGAAACTAGGAGATGACTACCAATATCCAATAAAAGGTAGTGGGGAATCTTCATACAAGCTAGACTTTGGTAAGTCTCTAACAATGAAAGAAGTATTGTTTGTGCTAGGATTTAAGAAGAACCTTCTCTCCATTTCAGCATTAGACGCAAAAGGAATGCGGGTGGCATTCATAGATGGTCAAGTCATCATATGTCCAAAAGGAAAGACTATCGATGATATGATAGTGATTGGAGAACAAGAAGGAGGCTTGTACAAATTGAAGGAACAAGCCTTGGTCCATGACATAGTAGAGCCAAATGAGCTTTGGCATAGAAGGCTTGCACATGTGCATTACAGAGCACTACCTATTGCAAGCAAAGCT